>JAHSQG010000074.1:0-28225 GCA_020631755.1 Colletotrichum sublineola | reverse complement strand
TTCGTCTTGTTTGGCGCTTGCCGGGTTCATCTGCCTTTTCCTGTGGAAGTACACGCTACCTAGTATACTTATGTAAGCAGAGCCTTCGTCGTTCCTGATCTGGTGATGAGGGCAGAGGGGAGCACACAAGGTGGGGGTGCACGTGACGTGTGGGAAGCAAATCGTCATGCATCGTACATCGTACATACTGTGGGTAGGTATCTAGGTAGGATCGACTGAATGGAGGACTAGCGCCTTGGTCTGGACTGGTCCAGAATCCCATCCATACGTGCTAATCAGACGGACGGAAAAAAACTCCGGGGCCGAGGGATGCGATCGCTCTTTGGTGGTTGACTCGAGCAAAAGACCGGACGAAGAGGCCCAGAGGGAAATGTGCACTTTATCACGTACACAGATATGGAGAGAAGAAAGTGCTAGACCATGAGCGGAGGTCACCATGTAATAATGTACGAGGCGGTAGGGGTCAATCATATACCCCTATGATGTTATCCCCCATAGCTGAACATCATAATAGAGGGGGTATATTCACCAACAGAGAAGTCCTGTAGTAAGGGGGTGAACATTAGTTACCTGGCAGGGGTCAATACTTTCGGCCGGATACCGTCGTATGTAGGTAGTAGACAGGTACGCAGGTATCCATGGCGATAGTTCACAGGCATCTGTCTGTATGTTAGTGGCGGGAAGAGCCAAGGCACGGCATCTGAATGACCCGGAATATTCCCCGCTCAGCCCCATATTCCCGCCCTGCCTTGAGTCGGCTGGGCTGCCGGCTGCCCGGATTCTGGCAGATACAACCGGCTTGCTCCCCCATATCTGATGCGACCAATTCCACAAATCCCACAATGGTTGACCGAAGTGGTATGAATGGAGCGCCTAGGGCACACACATACACGCACACACACCCACGGTGCAGCCCCTGCCCAACACGAATGAGGAAGGGGCTGGGGGGGGGGGGGGGGGGGGGGAGGCAGGAAAGACCAACGATCTGGAATCTTGTCCTGTAGGCATGTGGCACCAGAAGACACGACCCAGCACCGCTTATCTACTCTGAGCCGTGGCCAGGCGCAATCGATGCATGCATTTCGAAGGGGGGCTAGACCAGATCGACTGATTGATTCCACAGCAGAGCGGGGGAAGGAGTTGGTTTAGCTAGAGACCACTACCATGTCTTGGTAGTCAACGATGTACCGTACTGGTGGTGTATAGTACATAGAAGAGAACGCTCGTCGAGATTGATAAAGAAAGGATGCTGACGTAAGAAACTCACGGATGCAAAAGAACACTGTATTGCGCACTGCCGTCTCCAGGCCCATTTCTCTCGCAGGTGATTTCGAGGCTGGTAAACCACCTTTGCCATCTGAAATTTCCATGGGCCACATCGACAAAAAGGGCTCCAGGGTATCTGTGATCTGTGCTCGCACTGTCCGACCCACACTGATCGCTGATCCATCGATAAGCGTGGGCAATCGATAAGCAGGCATTACCCAGGGCAGGTGGAGATCGCCCCTCGCCCCGCCCTTGCTGGCCTACCTATAGAGTGCCTATGTACTGCTACAACCCCGGTCCTCAATATCGCCACATGCATGTTTCTTCCAAACTGCATCTTCGACTTTCTCATCACTTTTTCTCTTTTTTTATTTGGAGTCGCCCAACATTCCGACCGTCCATTCGCCCGCAATAGTATCCGATACCTTGTTCTCGTGCTCATTCTCGACTTCGACTACGATACGATACGCCCTCTCCTCTGATCCCAACTTCTCCTTTCGTCATCTCCTCCACCAGTTTCTCACGCACTCACTCACTCTCTGCCGCCATGGCTTGAGCGCGACATTCTCTCCGAGACTGCCTTCACCATCAGTGGGTGAGTATACCCGACCCCATGCCTCTTTCCCGCCGTTTGCGTTGTCTTGGCATCCGCCCCATTACCCCCTATCCCACCCCATTCGTTTGTTTCTTCTCTGTCCAGATCCGTCTGCCTCTTGACCGCGACAGAATCGTCCCGGCCGTTGAGGGGAACTGGATGTGGCGCACCCGCCCCAGGTCACCCTGGGTATACCGCTTCGAGGGGACTCTGACGGTGGCTTCTCCAGCCCTGTTCTCAGCCCCGCACCCATTTACCTTGACTCGGCCTCGATGTCGTTGGCCATTATTGGGTCGCCGCCAGACTGTTGCTACTGACCCACCCATATGATATCGGTCCTGCCAGCATCCCGTCGTCCTCATCACCATGCCTGCTGCTGACGTACTGCCCATCGTAGCTCAATATCTCCTGCCGCGCCACTGCTGAAGTGCCGGACAAGTATCCTTGACTCGGCCGGCCGAGACATCGTCTCCAACCCGCACGTCGTCCGCTTCCACGGCAAAGGAGAGGTCCATCTCCGGCCATGGCTGACCATTCCCCTGCCCGGGCCGTCTCCGAACACCGCCGTGAGCGAGAGACCTTTAGGTTGGATATCTTCCTTTTCATGCCTCTTCCAGCCACCCAGCCAGCTCCGCTCCCGCTCCGCTCTATTCCCACCCTCTCGTATTCTGATGCCGCCCGCCATGTTGCGACCTAGCCACCTCCTAGCCTCGCCCATGCTGACCAGTCACCAGATACGCCTCATCCCTCATTTCCCAAGCCACCTATAACGATGCCACCAACTTGATTCCGCCATCAGACCTGCGCTCCTCCCCGGACGCGGCCTGACAGCCTATTGCAGAAGTCGGCCTTCTACGCCTCAATGCCACCCGTGCCCTCATCTCGCTGTTTGACAGCAAGTATCAGTACATTGTTGCCGAGGCCACCCCATCTCTGTCATTGACTCCCAAAATCAAGCCCACAGCCCTTGGTCCTGGCGAGCATCTGCTGCTCTCCGGCACCGCTCTGCCGCGCTCTTCTGCCATGTGCGAGCTTGTCCTTGCCCCCCTGGAGTCTTCCGACCATGCATCCAGCCAAAGCAACCCAACTGCCAGTGACTGTCATCCCCGATCTTTCAAAAGACCCCAGGACCGCAGATAGGCATCTCTGTCTCAATTCACCAGCGAACCGCTTCTATGCCGGCGTGCCTCTCCGCTCACCAAAGGGCATCAACATCGGCGTCTTTGCCGTGCTTGGGGATACCCCTCGCGAGGCGCTCGACGACGTCTCAACGCGCCTTATGCAGGACATTACCTCGTCATTGTCGACTACTTGGACGCTAAACGTAATCGAGACGACCATCGCCGCGCTGATAGAATGGTCCGCGGCGTCGGTAGTTTTATCGAAGGCAAGAGCACCTTGTCTGGTTGGAAGCTGGGGAATAACCCTAGTTCATTCTTCGATCACCCCTCCTTCGAAGGTGGTCTCAACAAGAACCAGCAGCATATCCAGCAGGAACATGAGCTGGCCGCCGCCGAATCATTTCGTCAACAACAAGAAGGCATCTTTGAATGATTGGAAGGAACCAGGGGCTCGGGCGAGAGAATATGCGAAGGCGACAGAAACCTATCAGCGGACGGGCGATCAAGCGCCTGTGCCGTCTGTCTCCGGAAGGTCCCTGGATAGCGCTCGCATCGGGCTAGACGGCCCAGCGCTCGAAGATCGGGACTCCCACGATGCCCAGCTACGTCACGTCTTCTCAAAGGCATCCAACGTCGTTCGCGAAGCCATCGAGGTCGAGAGCGTCCTGTTCTTGGATGCCACTATCGCTCGTTTGGCGGGTTTGACCGACTCCAAATCTGTTCATGTCACGTCGAAGGGTGCCAAATCGCCGTCTTCGTCGAGTGACGAAAAGAGCAGCTCGAGCACGGGGAGCAGTGGCAGAAGGTTCGTCAGCGACGACGAAGCCACCAGTCGCGTGTTGGGCTTCTCGAGCTCGGCCATATCGAGCATCGACGGCGACCTACCTTCCCAAAGCCAGGCCTCCATCTCCGAAAAGTTTCTCGCCAAGCTACTACGACGTTATCCTGAGGGTAAGATCTCAACTTTGACGAGCACGGTTCCATCCAGTCGAGCGACTTTTCTGGCGACGATCACACCCATGGTCGTGCAGACGCCCGTTGATGAGTACCCGAGCCTCTACCGACACCGACCGAAAGCGAACGCAAACGTCCACGGCGGCCCTAAGAACCCGTTTCAAGGCGCAACGAAGGAAAACTTCTCGGGCGACATCTTCGCAGGTGCTCGAAGCATTGCGCTGGTCCCCCTTTGGAACGCACAAAAGCAACGCTGGCACGCTGGGGGCTTCATCTGTACCAATACCCCCACGCGGGTTCTCACCATCGAGGGTGAGCTTAGCTATCTCCGGGCCTTCGGAGCCGTCATTATGTCCGAAATCCATCGCCTCGACTCAATGCTGGTGGACAAGGCTAAGACGGACCTCCTGAGCTCGCTTTCTCACGAACTTCGATCGCCGCTGCACGGCATCATCCTCGGCTCGGAACTGCTTCATGATACGCCCCTGGATGCGTTCCAGGGCGAAACGCTGGTGTCGATCGAGAATTGCGGACGCACCCTACTGGAGACATTGATCACCTTCTGGACTGGAGGCAAGATCAACAACTTCATCGGTCCTTCGAAGCGTCGAAACAGCACGGCTGACATCGGCGGCAGAGGTCTGAGGAACAGCGACCAAAAGATTAGCATCGAGTCCGGCATGATGAGCAGTACATCCAATGTAGACGTTGATGTGCTAGCTGAAGAGGTTGTCGAGAGCATCTGCGCTGGGTTCAGCTACCAACGGGTATCTGTTGCCCAGCTGGCGAGCAACCGACCGGGCGAGCACGCGGATTCAAATGCGATACGCAGGCTTGACAGCATGCAGGCCATGGAAGACATGGCTTCGGGGACAAACAAGCTTGGGGACTTGCAGCTCGTCCTAGGCGACGTGTCTGTGACGTTCGAAGTCAACCCTGCGGCATCATGGCGCTACCATACTCAGCCTGGCGCAATCCGACGTATCATTATGAATCTATTGGGCAACTCACTCAAGTACACGAGCAAGGGATTCGTCAATGTCCACGTGTCTCAGATACAGAAGAAAGAGGAGAGCCCCTCTGGCATCACTAAGATCCAGATCGACGTCGTGGATTCTGGACGAGGCATCAGCGAAGACTACCTCCGACACCATCTCTTCTCTCCTTTTGCGCAGGAAGACAACCTTCTGCAGGGGCTGGCCTGGGCTGAGGTCTGGTAAATCGGATCGTTGCTAAGCTGCGCGGGTCCATCCAAGTGTGGAGCAAGGTCGGCCGCGGGACCAAGTAAGGGTGCAGCTCCCACTGCAGGCTGCTGTCCCGACATCGCCAAAAACCAGCCATGCAGGCACCGTTGGTTTGACGACCACCAGGCATCAGTGAGCGAGCTCGGAGGTCTCCGGGTTAAGCTCTTGGGCTTTCCAGAGGACTACGGGGTCCAACCGGTCGACGACTTGTCGAGCCACACGTCAAGCGAGGGGCGAATTGGTGGAGCATATCTGCAGAAACTGGCTCAAAATGCACGTCATTAGCCAATCTGCAGAGGAACAGCTCCTCCCCGACTTGGTCTTGTCCAACGAACGACACCTGGATCGGCTGCTGTTTGAACGACGTCAAGGCGTGATATTCACACCAGTCGTCATCATTTGTCGGAACGCTCTGATTGCGCGGCAGCTAGCAACATCGCCGCGGTTCACTGGCAAGCGCGTTGTTTTCGAGTTCATCTCGCAGCCGTAAGCTTCTCCCATTCTCGTGTCGTTGTGCTGAACTAACATTTCTTCCAGCATTGGCCCGAGAAAGCTCGCCAAGGTCTTGCTGCTGAGCTTCAGGAGATGGACCCGGACACAGGCCGGTGCCATTCCAACGCCGACGCAACTGTCTCTCACGAGTGCAAGTCGCTCAAACCTGGACGATGATACACCCACTCGTCGGAGCTTGGGGGCCAGTGTCGGCTCGGGAAGCACGGAGGCTCTGCCGGAACTTCCCAACGAGGGCGATTCCAAGCTCGACAGACAGAAGAAAGCGACCAAGAAAGGGCGCTGGGGCTTGGCGAGGACTAGCAACCGGAGGGATCTGAGGAAAGTCGTGGGTCGAGCGCTGCCAAGGATACCGCGCTTCCAGGCCGACCGAAGCGAGAGCAAACACCCGCCTCAGACTCCAAAAGCGGTGAACGGTCAAGAAAAAACCGCAAAAGTGGACAAAAGTTCCTGTTGGTGGACGACAACGCGCTCAATCTGAAGATACTGGCATCGTACATGAAGAAACTAGGGCATGAGTTTCAAAACGCCACGGATGGCCAAGAAGCCCTTGATATTTTCCGCAAGGCAAAGTGGAGAGTTCCACTTCGTTCTCATGACATCTCTATGCCTGTCATGGATGGATTCGAGGCCACACGCCGTATCCGCGCCATCGAGGCGGAGCAAGGCCTCACACGTTGTCACATCTTTGCACTCACAGGTCTGGCGGTCAGCGAGCGCGCAGCAAGAGGCGTTTGCCAGTGGCATCGACTTGTTCCTTACCAAAACCCGTGCGGCTGAAGGAGCTTAGGCAAGATCCTGGAGACGAAGGGGGTCGCATAGTCAGTGAGAGGACGGTCCGGGTGGGCCGACGATATATAGGTAAGCGAAGGTGGGGAAGCCATACATGATGCGAGGGAAACCGCAATTCTTTGGATGACATGAACTCGATACCATTGTGCTGAGCTGTGAAGGACAGCCGGTAAGTTATTAGACTTGTTTTTGGGTTGGTCGCTCATAGGACGGACGGATAATTCACGAGCGTGTTACTCTGCTGTATTCAATAATATATATACACGGCATTACATAGAAGTCGACGAAGAGGGTACCCGCTGGGGTGAGTCAAATGGCTCATGGCTTTGTCCAAAACAAGAAGGGGAGGTTATCGGCTGCATCTACGAGTCCGCGCACATTCAGATATCGATGACGAGGCGAGGGCACCCACGCGTAGCGTCGGCCAGCCAGCCCTCGTCTTGTCCTTTGGGACCTGGGGGACCGCTCCGCAGGCAAGGAACTCATAAATGCGGCCTGCCACCTCTGTAGAATTCCCCCTACACGAGCGGCCTTCTCTCCCATTTCATATGGCCAGTGGGGATACTTTGCCTGACACGATTCGGATTCCAAGATTAGGCATGACGATCATTCTTGGCAACGTGAACACTAGAGCCGGGAAGTCCTCCTCCCCTGTTCTTCCGAGACTCGGAAACGTTGATCGGCAGCGGCGGGAGGTTCATGAGGGAGCTGAGTTGATGAAAAACGAGCCGTGTATTCCTACACTAAACTGGGTATTCCTGTTTGTAAAGGGTCTGATGCTATGAATCTGTCGTACCGAAACAGGCGGCATCGATTACCCCCTCCCAACAGACCGAGCCTGATGATGATCTTCTGAGCAAATAGTCTCTCTCTCTCTCTCCCACATCCAATCCGGTTTTCCACGAGCCCACCGTCAAAAAGCTCGATCGGTACGCGGTCCCAAAACGTTGACCGGCCTTGGCCGGGCGCGCGATATCCGGGAACAAGAAGCCCGACCGTAAGTCGCTCGACGCCGGCGGAAACGTCAGATGGTCGAGACGGGCGCACGTTGGGTCAAAGGCCTGTCAAATACAAATCCGAGACAACTAGGGCGTACGGTTAGTCCGGCAGTCAAATCGCATGCACGGGTTGGGGGGATCCCAAAAAACTCACCAAGTTGGTGTGGTCCGCGGTGATTTCACACACCCCCCTCTCTCCTCTGTTTCCCTCTTTCCCATCCCGTTCTCATACTTTTCCAGTACGGAAAACAAGGGGTACTCATGCTGGTGACAGGCCGCTTCCCCCCCTCCGGGCTCAGATCAGGACCACCAGTCAAAGACCTCGTCCCGCTCCCCCTTCTTGACCTTCTTGCGCAGGGAGGCGAGGTTCTCCTTGACCATGCGGCGGGCGGCGGCCCGGGCCCTGGCGCGGCCGCTGGCGTCGGCGTCGTCCCAGACGTACTGGTGGTCCCGGAACCAGGCGAGGTGGGGACCGGGGCGGAGGCGTCGGCCCTGGCGGCGAAGCGGGCGCGGATGCGGTCGCCGACGCGCTTGAGGCCTCGTCGTCCGCCGGTGCTGCTGCTGCTGTTGCTCACGTTGTCGCTGCTGACGCTGGCACCGTCGCCATCGCCGTCGGCGGCGAGCAGCCACTTGTTGAGCTCGTTGGGGCGGACGCCGAGGTCGATCATGAGGGCGGCGTAGACCATCGAGAGGTGGGCGCGGTCGGGACCGGAGAAGCAGCGGTCGAAGCCGAAGTCGGCGAGGACGCGGGGGTCGGTGGGGACCTCGTCGTTGCGGAGGGCGGCGGAGAGGTCGTGGGCGGTGGTGTCTCTGGGACCGCCGTGGCTTTTTTGGCCGTCGTCTTCTGGCTGTCGTCTTCTTGGTGGTGGACTTTTTGGCTGTCGATTTTTTGGCCGTTGACTTTCTGGCCGGCGTCTTCCGACCGATAGTGGACTTTTGGCCACCGTCTTTTTGGCTGCCATGGTTCTCGTTGGCGTGTGGAGGTGGGTTAGGTATGAAGGCAGGGCTGGAAGATGAAGTGTGTTTGTTTGCAAAGGGGGGGGGGGTTTGCGGAAGTTCGCGATGTAAAGTTTGGTGGTGATGAATAAGAGGGAGAAGAGAAAGTATGGTTCTTAAACTTTTTTTTTTTTTTTTTTTAAAGAAGAAGAAGAAGGTCCAAAGGAGGGAGGGTATTAGGTGCTGCCCCGGTTCAGAAAGACAGAAAGGGGAGAGACGATGAGTTGACAATACCCAGGATGAACTGTAGCTGAGGTGAGGCGGCACCTCGTGTCCGGTTGCACTCGCGTGGGCGGGGCGGTGGAGTTGTGACGACTTTAGGAGATGGCTATGGACTTGATGGCATGGGCGTGAGAAAACGGGGGGAAGCAAGGCCAGGTGCCTGTGAGCATCCATATCTCCAGTTAGCTTTTCTTCACGTTCAGAGTTCAGAGTGAAAGAGGCCTTTGGAGAGGGAAACCACCAGAAGCCTCGCGAATGAGATGCGTGTTTGTATCTACGTTCGTTCATATTATGGGGGATGGAACTCGTGGGAACTACACAAAAGCAGGATTCAATACATCAGGCGTGCTGTGTGTGGTCTGTGGGAAGCGCGTTGCAGATAGTCGAAAACGGTCATGTCTTTCTACCAGCATGACCTAGCTAACCCCTGAATGATCCCTCCGTCTACTCCGAGGCACGTCTACTTCCCCTGGTTACCTCCTTTAGCCAACCCATATTTCTATCACAAGATTCTCATCAAGCCAGGTCAGGCCAAATGGTAGCTTCACAAGTTGCTGCGGAACTCTTGACCATACAAGAGCTAGTTGACAGTAAAAGCTTAATGGCTGGAAGGTAAGATCCAGGAAACAAGGCATGCTGGCCCGGCCCGTCGAATAGGAGCACAGAAAGAGAGACAGCCATACCACCGCCACGACTCCATCTCCCCAGAAGGACCGCTACCTCGTGCGAAGCGTTGCCTCCCTCCTCTACGCCTGCGAGTTGGACGGCAGCTCGCCCTCTCCGGGCCCCAGACGCGCTTCTGGTTGCCGTAGAACCAGAAGAAGTGGCGCCTGTCGATGGCGTAGGCTTTGCGCTGGAGAACGTCCCTGACGTTGTCGCCGAGATGGCTCCTCCCCTGCCGCCTCCACCCGTCCAGCGTGGCGGGCGCGACGCGGCCCCGGATCATGACCGTCTTGTACACCTCGAGGAGGCTCCGCGCTCGGAGGCGCTGCGGCAGCGGTCGAACCGTAGTCGGCGGCGACGTCGGTGTCGTTGGGGAGACGGTCCCGGAGGAGCTCCGCGTAAAGCTCGTCGGCGGTGGTGCTTTGCGTCATTTGGGTCTTTGGTCTGGTAGACATATGAACGGTGCTTTTTCCGAGGTGCGGTGGAGAGGCAGCAGATGTGTTTAGGAAGGTACTCTGTGAGAAGCAGTGCAAAAAGTCCGCGTGGTTATAGAGAGGCGAGTGCTTTTCTTCTTCTCTCGGGCTGAGAGAAAGGTGTGGCATTTATGAGTGTGTTCTCAGAAGCACTGGGAATCTGTTTCTGCCGTCTAACCGGAACTGAGAGGAAACCTGGCCAGCGAGGCTATGATGAAACGGCCTTTGGCAAAGAAACAAGTAAAAAGGGGGGTCGGCTTGGTTCCCTGCCCTTCAATCAAGGCAGGAGAGAAATACGATACTGCATGAGCCCAAACCAATGGTGTTGGGCAGGTTTCAAGAACCCTTGTTGGAGCATCATCCATATCTATTCTACTATGAACTGAAGCTTTCCATCCTCTTTCACAACCCCATCAAAACAAGACGCAGGTGGACGACCACTCACACCGCGTCAGGATTCTTTCTTCAGTACAAACGAACTCGTTCACACTTGACAGCAATCGAGACAGGAAGTGGCCGACGACAGACCTCGCAGCCCACGCTAGGAGTGCACGTAGAACTGCCCGTTCTTCCACGGCGCGCCATCTCGACGAGCCACAGCTCCCAGTCGGCCTCCTCTCGAAAACCGGTGGCCATGCCGCCCTCGGTTGGCGTCAATGGCCAGCTCAATGTCCTCCTTGCGCATGCCCTTCCACTCAGCGGGCCACCGCTTGCGGTCTCGAGCGCCTCGAAGCGGAAGACGGGGGTGTCGTGGCCGAAGCGGTCGCAGCGGAAGACGGCGCGCCCGCGCTCGGCGAACCAGGCGCGGCGGGCCTCGGGGACGCGCGCCGGGTCGGCGGCGAAGGCCCGCTCGACGCCGGCGTGCAGGCCAAGGTTCGTGAGCCACTGGTGGATCTTGGCGTGGTCGAGGCCGAGGTCGAAGACGAGGCTGTTGTAAACGCCCAGGAGGGCGTGGCGGTCGGCGTCGGAGGCGAGGCGGGGTAAGTACCACGTCTTGAGGGTGTCGAGGTCCCTCGGTAGCCTGCTCGCGTCCTGCATGAGGTCGAGGAACTCGGGGTGAGCCAGGACGCCGAGTGGTAGTCCATTTTTTTTCCCCTCTGTCGCTGTCTCTCGTCTGGTCGGCTTGTTGTTGTTAACCTGCTAGGAGGACCTATCAACGGATGCGGGATGAGAGGGATAGAGAGAGCTGGGGTTTGGTTGAGAGGCCACGCGCCTATTTATTGAAAAGGATGTACTTACTCCCGGTGGTTGGAAAACGTGAAAGGCTCATCGGGGAACCAGCGCAAAGCGTGGAAACGACACATTGAGGTATTGATTCCCATGTTGTTTGTGGCTAGGACCTTTGTGAACGTCTACGCGACCATGACACTGGAAAGAAGGAATCCAACTGCAGGGATTGGTGGTCCGAGTGGTACAGCTCCGGCTTGGGCAAGGATAGCCTTGACGAGGCAATTGTGTCGTTTGGATGTATTCAAGAAGAGATAGCCTCAAAGACGAGTCTTTCTCTTTCTCCCGTTCTTTGTACCTGCGAAAAAAAAAGAAAAAAGAGAGAGAGAGAGAAATGAATGCTCGACACCTCGCTGGTCATTTCTAGCCGCCCTTGTCCGGATTCCGATAACAGTCACTCAGAGGAAAGCGGCCAGATCCGGGAGGTCGATAGGGTAGGAGGTGCGCGCCAAGTTGAATTTGCGGTTCCGGTATCAAAGTCCAGTCGCATGGTGTGTTGACAAGCGGGGGGAACAGAAAAACCTGTGAATGCCTAAATACTAGCGACGTCCTTACCTTTGAGTTTCTGCGTATATTTGTCGTCAGAATACGGTCTGGCTGTCGTGAAAGTACTCAATGCAGGTCAGGAAACCTTCTTGCGTTATAGTATTTTCTCCATGTCTCTGCTGACTTGCAGGCCGATATCATGTCCTCGGTCTTGCAGATACTGGAGGTCCCCTGGGTCACTATCCTATGCCGCCCACATATCCATCCAGCCTTGTTCCTAGGTTCCCGTTTGCTAGGCTCCTATTCTCCGTCGCACTCTTGCCAGTATATTCTGCCAGGAACTTGGGAATCCAATTCCAATGGCCAATAAGGCGTCGCCCTTCTAGAATGCCTTGGACGATATCCTACTGTTCCGTGATGTTGGCAGCACCGGTGCAAACTAGGACTTCGGATAGCTTCTTATTATTGCGTCTGTAGCGAACGAGGCTAAGGATAGCAACAGATCATGCCGCTCGGTATGGCAGATGCTGAGACAGCAGGAGATCATCACTCGCGTGTTGCACAAGCTTCTGCTTCTTTGCAGACGAGCCGTGATGGATGCTGGACAATTTTGGTAAGCTATATGACGTTTTTAACGTGTCGTTGGTTCAAGCTTACCTAGATGAGAACTTGCCCAGCGGGCTAGGGCCGATTCCTGCGGCCTTCTTGTTCTTGAACTTGGCGTGTCGACTGTGGGCCCCGCGCACATTTGTGGCGTTGTCGGCTGCGTTTCTGTTTCGCTTTCTGCTAGATGCGGAGGTGTCCTTGGGCTGAGAAGACGATGCCTCGTTGGCGACAGTGCCAGAGACGTCTGTCTGCTTCGCTGCCTTCTTCTTAACAGGCAGACGCTCACGCTCACGCTCACGCTTGAGCTTGCGGTGGTATTCTCGGCCCGCCCTGGCCCAGTCGTCGTGAACGTTGGCGATACCCCAGACGTAGAGATGATCGAGGGCGAATTGGTACTCGCCCGGGGCAGTGTCCTGGCGCTTCTCCAGACGCTTCACGACATTCTTGCCCAGCCTCTTCCTGCCCTTGGACGCCCACCGGCGAAGGATGGCGGAGGGCACGCCGAGGGCGTCGTAGACGCGGAGGAGCTTGTTCTCATCGTGGGGCAGGAAGCTCAGGAGTCTGTCGAAGCAGAAGTCGGATCTGGTCTGCGGGTCGGCGGGAGGCTTTCCGCGGGAGATGGCCGTGATGAGGCGTTGACGGTGGAGATTCCGTGGGCGGACAGGCCTGGGGTGGGCTGATCTTTCGCGGGCTTGGTCGTCGAGAGCTGCGTGGACGGGTTCGGAGACGTCTTTGTCCTCGGATGGGGGAGGTGAAGCGGTTGGCTGGGGCATGATGGTCCGACTGGCAAGATCTTGTAGTAGAATGGTCAAAGGTCGTCCGAGGCTCCAGGATTTTGATAGAGTGGCGGGATATGCTTACCTTGCTTGCACCTTTGCCAATGTTTGAGGATGAAGAGGTTGCCGCAGTAAATAGATCGCTTCTTGATTTTTGATATCATTAAACAGGTGATTAAATGGCTAAATGAAGCCTGGCCTTGTCTGCTCGTAGCGAAAAGGAAAAAGCTGCCACCAAAGTCAAGGAACTGGTAGGCAGGAACGAGGCAAGCGGGCTCTCAGGAAGGGGCGGTTATGGGGTAGCTCCTGCCTTGAAGCAGTTGGCTTCCACGAGGCATGACAGGTAGCGTCAAGCCGTCGAGCAAGTGAGTCAATGCGAAAGAAAATCATCGTGAGGCCGACCACACGAGCATGCCATTTCTAGAGATGGCGTTGGGCAAACTGGCAAGGTCTAGACGATGCCATATGATGTGATGGTTCTGTAGCCCGACATGTTGGAGCCGAGTGGCATGTCATGTTTGCTTGTAGAACTCGGCCGAGTCGTTGGACAGAAGCGAGAACGAAAGTGATGACAGACCAACCCCGTCTCACACATGGGAATCGCCTTGGCCAACAATCATCACCCCGGTCTTTCCACTGATTGGTCGATCAGAGGTGAATGAGGGGTAAGGGATAAATAAAGTCTTGAACTGCTGAGTTCGACGTGGCAGGTGGATGAGGCGAACCGCCCTCGGGATGGAATACATGCGAATCATAATGATCGCAATTCTCTGTCCATGGCTCACCATCTCTCCTTCGTGGAAGTTGTACAGTGCAAGACTTGACACAATCATATATATAGAGAGAGAGGTATATATGTTTGTGTGTGTGTGTCTGTGTGTGTTTATGTACGTATGTGTGTATGTATTTACAGATATGTATGTATATATATCCCTGAGGTTACTTTTCAGTCAGCGGTCGAGAGCCCGGACTCAATTGCGCGTGCAAGCAACCCTTACTGAGGTATTGGTACAAGGCGCCCCCCCCCCCCCCCCCCCCCCCCCCCACCCCCCCCCCCCCCCCTCCCGTGGGTCGCAGCAAGCAACACTTACGTTCGCTCATCGTCAGTTTAACGTCTTTGTCTTGTCAACTGATGAGGAGGGGTAAACTATGGCGCAAGCAGGTAGCCTGCCGCGATGACGGCCAATGAAAAGAGGAGCACAGGACAGATAATGGCTTGATTAGGCAAGAAACCCTGTCGATCACAACAACCTCATTCAAGTCTACTGCTGACTTGGCGATCTTCGGAGAGCTCGGCGTGTAGGTAGGTAGTCTTGGCTGTCTGTCTGTCTGTCTGTTTGTCTGTAGTCTGCAGTCTGTATCGAACACAGGGTGATAGGGAGGAGATGGGACACTGCAGGGAGGATAGCCGCTGAGAGGTACGTATCTTTTGCAGGTGTCTCGTGCAAGTTCCCCCCCTCTTTTTACTGCATTGGAAAATGCCTTTAAAAAAGCACAATCCCCCCGTGCCTCCATGTCCGATCCCTCACAGAATTCTCGATCTCTACACACGTCCTCCTCCGCACTCATCGTCCCCAACTTCTTCCCCTCCCATCGCCATCCCCACTCCGCACACTGCCAAGTGTAGCTTATTCTTCTTCGGATTCCACTCCGTCTTTTTTTATTTTTATTTTTTTATTTTTATTTTTTTTATTGTATTTCTTCTCCTCTTCTCGGCCGAGTCACCTCATTCTAAGAATGACTTGCTCCGAAACACGCACCATCGTCCGAACCACCACCGACCTCACTATTCCCATTCGACCCCCGACTGATAAGGCCCCCCCCCTTGGACGCCGTCTTTCGAGCGACCAGGAAAGCCCTCCTGGCTTCTTGGTCCCCCTGTCCCTGAACCAACTGAAGGCCGGCGAGATAATTCAACGAGTAAGTTTGCACTCTGCATCCTCATGGCAGCTCAATCAGCCGAACCCCCCAAATAGACTGCTGACGTACCTTTCCTTTTCTCAGGTGCACGGCGACGCTAGCAACCTCCTCTGCAGCATCGAGGACCTGCTCCAGTGCCGCTCCTCGTCGCCACCGGCCCCAGCCCAGCCACAGCCACAGCCACAGCCCCGGCCACGCCATCCCCAATACCATTCTTGAAACCCGACCCTGCTCACCGTGCAGCGCCTGTCGCGGGACATCACCGGCGATATGAGCGAGCTGATGGCCCTCTCCCGCCGCGACAAGACTCGCGATTCCGAACACGCCCGCAGGAGGCGGCACCACCGCCGCGTCATCGAGGAGCGCTACCACGCCGCCCGCGCCCAGCAACCCGACACCGACGGCCCCGTCCAGCTCGTCCTGCCACATCTGCAACGCCCGCCGCACGCCCCAGTGGCGCAACGGCCCGGCCGGTCCCTGCACCCTGTGCAATGTGTGTGCGGACTGGTCCACGCTTTGAGGATGCGGAAGCAGGGACGCACCAGGAGCAAGAAGGCTTCGCCGTCGTCCTACGCTTCGTGAAGTCACGGGCATTTGTATTCGACGAGATGGCCATTTTCTCTCCCATTTTTTTTCTTCTTTCTCCCCTTTGTATTATTTCATTTCCTTTACCCTCTCTTGCTATGTTTCTTTGGATCACCGGTATCATCTGGTTCTGACTTGTCTGGCCATTTTGGGTTGATTTCTTTTGGGATATTCTTTTTTTTTGTTGCGATACCACGATACCTCATGATACCAATACTTGCGCGCGGGTTAGCATCGGCGTCCGAGGAGTTAAGGGGAAAACAAAAAAGCAAGCGCAAGCGATGGCTCCGACACGATAACACAACGTATAAAGGACAGCCGAGGGGGTGGTCTGGTTCGGAGGTGCAGCAAGATTTTTACCAAATCAACTCGTCAGAGTTGCATTTTATGACTACAATGATGGCAACGCCTTGCTTGGACAGTGATGCCGCTGTTTGCAATTACCCACCATCATCTCCGTGGTGGTATGAGACTCGCTGTGATTGGACCAAAGCGTCCTTCGGAGCGGCTTCCGGGGAGGCTGGCAATTAGGCACGCAATCCTGGTTTCTTTTGCCACTATGGTCAATCAAAGCAGGGTTGTTGGTTTGGGAACCAAATCAGACGAATCCCGCTTTGGGTTTGGCAGCTTGCTCGGAGCAAACCACCACCTCTTGTAAACTCTGTGGCTCAATGCTCTCGACTTGTCGTCCTCTTCACAGCAAAGATGTCTGCTGTCACATACTACATTAAGTATACGCGTAACATCGTATGACTCGCCTTGGACTCGCCCACGTGGTGTTTGAGCCTCCGAATTAATCTTTGGTACTGTTGCACACGATGCGGGGTTAAGCTTGTGCTCAAGGCAACCCGGGTCATACACGAGCACAGAAACTGACGACCTGCCTTTCATGCCACCCTCATCGCCAATTCTCAGCGGGGACTATACGTGAAGACATGGCTAGTCTATCTAGTAGCAGAACTCCCAACGGTGGATTAGGCACGCCACCCTAGGGACAACCCTACAGTGGGAACTTGGTTTTTCCCTCAAGGGTCCTGAGATCAATATGCACTGGGTTGCGACCCCTGACTCGACTTCTGGGTGGGTGGGCCACCTGCAGACCCCGACCAACTCTCGCGCCACACCGCGACACTTGCCACCATTAACACATCCTCCCCTTTCTCGATACACGTGCTTGCTGTATTCAGTAAAAGCGAACCCCGATGTTTTACCGACTTGCTGCCGTCTTGGGCTGAATTCCTTCTTCATCTTTGGTTAGTTCCAAAAGCTCGACTGTCCTATTTTCACAGCTCTGTTCTGAAGTAAGCCAGGCCTTCATGGAGACCTACTCGGAAGCCAGCGAGATAACAACCCCTACAGCTCCTCCCGACGCCGTCTTGGTTGGACATCGGGACACCGACCCGGCGCCTCCGGGCACGCCGAGCGGCGGCGGCGGCAGTAGCCGTGAGAACGCATCGACTCTGCTGTCCCTGAATCAGCTGAAGGCGGGAGAGCTTATGCAGAGGGTACCACTCGCCCTACCCCCACTCACGACTGATCACCTAACCGAGCAGGCTGACGGGTGTTGTTGTTTGAATGACAGATACACGGTAATACGAGGCAACTGCTCGACAGCATCCAGAGCCTGCTCCAGTCCAACTTTCTGCTGGGCGGGCACAACAGAGGCAGGATACCTGGCGTGATCGCCAGCCACCCGAGCCTGCTCGTCGCGCAGGCGCTGTCTCAGCTCGTCGCCGTCAACGTGGACGAGCTCGTGACGCTGTGCCACGATAGCGCCGCCGACGCCGAGCAGCAGCTGTTGCAGCCCGAGGACGTCGCTCTTTTCGGGAACGGGAACGACGAAGGAGACGTCGAGGCACAGACGGACTCTGCGGAGTCCTACTGCTACCCGCAAAAGGTATGCCTCTGCTGACCCCCGTACCCTGGGCTGGTTTACCAACTGGGGGGGAAGAACTCTACATACATTGCAAACTATGTAAGCTTTTTGGAACCTGGTTTACTGAAAAACAACCCAATAGGCCCCGAAACAGAGACGCGCGTCTGGACTCGTCTGCCAGTCCTGCCGGACGACGAGCACCCCCCAATGGCGGAACGGGCCCGCCGGCCTCTGGACCCTGTGCAACGTCTGCGGGTTGATGTACGCCAGACAGGTGCGAAGAAACAGCCTCGTCAAGCGGAAGCCCGGCTCTCCCGAGGGTTCGCGAGAGAGTGGGTGCCAGACGGAGGGGAACACGAACTGAGTGGGCTTGTTTTCTTTTTTTTTTTTTTTCCTTTTTGCGTCAAAGGGAACAACGATGATGGTGGCTCGTCCAAATCATAGTATTTTATATTACGTCTTTGTTTACGCTTGCAATGCTACCAAACTTGACAGAATTGTACTTCATCGCCGCATATGGACATTGGGAGATGTCCATGTTTGGTGCGATGGCATTCGTGATGTGGGTTTGGGGTTGTTATCAATCAGGGTCACAGCGCTAGTGGTCTACCCGTATGCAGTACATGGTGCCCCCTTATCTCGATACTGAGATAGGATAGGGTAGAGTTAGATAAGACAGATCCATTGTCAGGTTAGATGTGCACAGACCAGACGCGCACGGTACTCTCGGGTGGACATAGGGGGGACATTATCAGCTTGTCTGATCACTCGATAGGATAGGGTATCGCAGTTCTGATAAGATAAGATACGTACCCGCCTAGATCAGCCCTCTGCCTGCAGGTACGTACCTGGTTTCAGGACGACGCTCTAGCGCTTAGACCCTCATCCGCGCTCAGTGGTCATAGCTCTATCATTCTGCCATCCCTGCTCAACGACGACTCAAATTCCGAACAAACACCTTCGGAGACATTCCATCCATTCGGCGATCGGCAGTGCCACAACACACCATAGCGACCAAGAGATGGCATTCAATACCGAATCCGAAGACGCCGACCAGCAGCGGCCCCTCTTGGCCGACACCATCACGAGTATGGCGGGACTGACGGGCCGGCGCCTCCGTGCTCGTTGCCGAGGAGCGCGGGGCTGGCACCTTCACGCGCAACCTCGCGCCGTCGAGGCCTTCGCCATCGTCATCAGCATCGTCATCGGAAGCGGCGTCCTTCACCTCGCCCGGCTCCATCGACACCAACGTGCCGTCTCCCGGCGCCGCCCTGGTCGTGTGGCTCGTCGGCGGCGTCTTGGCCTGGACGGGCGCGAGTACCATGGCTGAGTTGGGCACCGCGATCCCGGGTGAGGGTGAGTCTACAATGGTCCTTTTCCCTCGAGTCCTGTTCCCTTTGTCTTTGCCCCCTGGGCCCTGTTCCCCTGGGTCCATTTGACCTCCCCCACATTGTTGACCACCCACAACAGGCGGCGTCCAGCCCTTTCTGCAGCACATCTACGGCGACGTCTTTGGCTTCCTCGCTGCCTGGACCTGGATCGTCGCCGTCATGCCCGCGACCTTGGCCATCCTCAGCATCGTCTTCGTCGAGAGCATCTACTCGGCCGCTGGCGTCACCGACCAGGCTGCCGCCACCTCCCACAAGATGCTTTCCATCCTCATCCTCGTCGTCATGAACGCCGCCAACTCCATCAGCACAAAGGCCAGCACCCGCCTCAACAACCTGTTCGTCGTGACAAAGTTCACCGCCGTCTTCGCCGTCGTCCTGGCCGGCCTCGTCGTCGTTATCCTGCGCCTCTCGGACCCCGACCGCGACGTCGGCGGTCGCGACTGGTTCGACAGGCTGTGGTTCGGGAACCGCAAGACCGAGGTCCCGGCGCGGCGAGGTCGACTGGGACCAGGTCGGCGCCTGGGACATGCTCGGGTCTACTCGGCCGCCCTGTACGGCGCGCTGTGGGGCGTATTCTGGTGGGACAAGGCGCGCTCACCCTAATCCTCGGCACGTCTTTTTTTTTTTGGCTAACACATGACAGGCGTCTACGTCTCGGCCGAGCTCCAGAAGCCCGCCCGTCAGCTCCCTCTGGCCATCAACACTGCCGTCCCGACCATCATCCTGTGCTTCATCGCCGCGAACGCCGCCTACTACATCCTGCTCCCTTGGGACGTTGTGTCCAAGACCGACAGCGTGGCAGTGGTGAGGGTGGCCTTTGTTTCTTGTTTATCTTGACCCTTTTTGTGCTGATCCCTCCTTTTAGACTGCCATCAACCGCCTCCTCGGCTCCGGCTTCGGCATCTCGCCGCCATCCTCATCTGCCTCGTCGTCGCCGGCTCCCTTCTGGGCAACTCGTTCGTCGCGGGCCGCATGACGGTGGCCGCGGCCAACTTCAACTGGCTCCCCGCCTTCCTCGGCTTCGTCGGCCGTGTCGGCTTCAAGTGCGAAGACAGTGACGGCATCCACCACCACTCCGCAGCCGCCGTCGCCGCCGACTCGACCAACGACGAGCTGTCGTCCTCGTCTCTTTCCCGCAAGGGCAAGTCGGACGCCCCGCTCAACGCCCTCCTGCTGACGACGGTGCTCTCGGCGCTGTACATCCTGTTTGGCAACTTCCGCGCGCTCCTGACCTTCAACGGGCTGGGCGAGTACACCTTCTTCTTCCTGACGGTGCTGGGCGCTGTCGTCCTCCGCGTGCGCGAGCCGATGCTGCGCCGGCCGTACAAGCCGTTTGTGCTGGTGCCGGTCGTGTTCGCGCTGGTGAGCGGCTTCGTCGTAGTCCGGGGTGCCATCTTCGCGCCCGTGCAGGGCGCTTATCCTGATTGTGCTCTGGATCGTCGGCCTCGGCTTCTACTGGGCCAGGAGGAAGTACTATGCGCGCCTCACACGAGTAGAGTGAGGCCGGCCCTGGACTGTGAAAGAAACCCGACCCTATTGTCTCTTTTCGGAGTAATGGTGACTGTTCGAGAAGCATTTGAAAAAAAAAATCAAGAATTGTAAAGATTGGGGCCTTGTCATGAGTAGTGTCAGAGTTCGACTAGTCAGAAAACTAGAGCTCGTGCGAAAAGAAACTGTGACCATGGCCTGTGACACGACCAGCAAGATCCTAGCTTGAGCCGCACGAAGGGAGGTGACTAGCAATCATAGTGCGATGATCAAACATTGTTGTATAAGAGCCTGTTGAAGAATTCATCTTGCTTGCCTAACTGCTCTAGCTGCTCAATGCCGACTCCTTTAGGTACAAGCGCCGAAAATCTGAAAGGTAGCCTGGTTATTGGACTTGATGCACGCATCCTCAAATGCCTGTTGCTGGCCTCCGCTAACGCAGCATTTCTAGAAAAATTGGGGCTATTAGTTATCATTGTTTGAAATGATGCAAAAGCTGTCTTGAACTTTGAAGAACTTACGTCGCCAGAAACCTTGCCTCCAATCTGTCCGCAAACCGACGCGGTCGAGGCGCCACTGAGGCAGTTGATCGACGACCCGCCTGCCGCGGCTGCGGGCTTGCTGGGCTCGGCCGGGCTAGGGGCCGCGAGGGCGAGAGTGCTAAAGATAGCGAGGGCGATGACTGAGGTCTTCATATTGGAAGGTTTAGATGGATTGGAAAAAGTGACTTTGTTATTGGTTGTTTTTGTGAACTGAACGCCCGGCGTTGAGAAGAAGTGAATAAACGCTTTGTTGTGCTGAGATGTGATTTTGATGAGACCTATATAGAGAAGAACGGCGCAAGAACTTGAATTTATTTATACTTTTGTTGATACATTGTAGACTCCAGCTCAGATATTATATTTGGTCCCTTAGTGTCTTTTCCTATAGTCACGTCGGTATATCCTATGGAGACGTTTCGTATTTTATAGTTCTGTCGGCAACTCCTAGACGTTTCATGCAGGTATCAATAGAATCACATACTATGTGTTCGCGTCCCTAATAATATATATAGGGCAGGGATGTACTGGTTAAAGTATGTACGCATAGAATAGCTAAAATGCTATCCGTACATGTCTGCTCTTTTGTTATAGTAACTAGCGGTGCTGCATAAAGGATTTTTATGCATCGCTACATAATAATACAAGTCCTAGTGACACTACACTAGACCACTTATGGCAATTTATAGCGACTATTCTGTATCAGTTTGATATGAACCGCAGCGTCTATCAAGTTAAAGTGAACAGTAGTTATCCTATCTAGAATCTACATATGAAACGGTGTCAGCTTGAAATATCTAATTGGCAGTGCGTCTGTAAGCCACATCCATAGCGGATCACAACAAGAAGCTATTCCAGTATCTTACGCAACTTCTAGTGATCCGACAAGTTAAGATAATAGCCGTCCTAGCCATCCATAGCTAGATGGGTGCAGCCACTTACACACTTTCACGTGATTCAACAAACCTCTAGCTGGTACTGCATATCTCTCCTTTAAGGCCTGATCCTCTCGCTCCCAGCCGCCAATCGCCTATAACCAGGGGTAGAAAAGTTGCTGATCTACCCGCTGAGACATTGATATACTGCTACTAGTAGCAGGTTCTGGTAACTAGTTAAGGGTTTCTAGGATGCTAAAATGTATAGTAGAAAGCTAGCTATAGCCAAAGTCTATACCTATTTTAGGCTGTCTCAGCTACTCATCTAGAAATCTATTTTACATAACTCTAACTGAGAGAAGTAGCTGGCCAGATTTGGTGTAGCGGCTTGGACAAGTGTCTAGAGCAGAAACCCGGTGATTTTTATGCACTGCTGAGATTAGCTTTGGCATAGGCGATTGGCGTCTGGCAGCAAGCCGATCAGGCCATCACGGAGATAATACGGTAAAAAAACACCCGGCAACTCCAACTGCCTTGCCCTTTTAATAAAATCCACACCTCATCGAAGCAAACACCGTATCACCCTCAATCCAAACATCTCGAAACACCATCAAACTGTTCACAACATGTCGGCGGCAGAAAATCCCTACCGTAGCTACGAAGCCCTCAGGGCCGCCCGGATCACGGTGGCCGGCGCACCCAACAGCGCCAAGCTGCTCTTCATGCCGGTTGAGGGCACCGTGCAGAGCGCCGTTGAGGTGCTCTCGACCCGGGGATCCAGACACGCGGACGCCCTACTACGACCAGGCAGCCGGGACATATCACCCCATCAGCGCGCTGCCCATCTCGGAGCCAAGGTGTCGTCCATTACGGTGCACATTATTTTGACTTCTCTCCCACGTACGAGGTCATCTGGGACTGGGGCTGGGTGTGGAAGAGCGTGACCATGACCAACGTTGGCATCGGCTTCAAGTTGGTCTCGGACGACGGCTCCGGCAATATCGGCTCCGCCAGCGTGCTGGACTCGTCCTTCACCGGCGTGGCCACCGCCGGCACTCGACTCTACTTGATGCTAATGGCGCGTACTTCAAGCGTGCTAAGCGGCAGTACAAAGACAAGGCCGTCGGCGACTTTATGCACATCAAAGACATGGGTGTCACTGGTGATGGATATATCGATGACACGGCAGCGTTCCAAGCCGCGCTATACGCCAGCCAGGGTAGGATTCTTCTTATCGATGCCGGCTCGTACATTCTCACGTCCACCATCGCGATCCCCTCTGGCATCAAAATCGTCAGCGAGACGTGGGTGCAGCTGGTGGCTTCAGGCTCCTACTTCGAGGACGCAAGCAACCCCCAGGTGCTGATCCAGGTCGGCACTGTCGGCAACGTCGGCGACGTGGAGATCCAAAACATCCTGTTCACGACCCGCGGCGCCACGGCCGGCGTGATCCTGATCGAGTGGAACATCCAGGCGCCCTCCGTGGCGTTCCCGATACCTCCCGCGGGCATGGTTGCGCGGGGCGTGACGCCATACCACAGCACGCTGGACTGGCCGACAGTCGACCAGTGCTTCTGGTTCATAAATTATCAGCAAATTGGAAGAGTAGAACCAACCCGATGAACGAATTTCGCTTCACATTTCTGGTAACTGTGTCTACGAACTAACCACAAAGGCAAGCGCCTTGCCGGCATGTGCTCATTCTCAGTCTAATATCTCCCCTGCACGTTTTGGCCCATAGTAACAAACCAGACCGGGATTGTCTTTTAGTTCGGGTCCGGGATACGTACGGTCCTTGATGCGCCAAGCATCCTTGGGCATTATCCAAGAGCGCCAAGGGTCCCTACGACCATTGAATCCGCGGCTTCGAAAGCATGAGAATCGGTCGATGATCATATCTCGTAGACTAGAAGCCCACTCAATCCGCAAATTGGCGGGTACTCTGTCCATCTGCCCGGTGGTACTTGAGCCATGCTTGACGTACTGTTCCCGGAACGTCGTCACATAGCGGTTGTCTCTGGCCGAGAGAAAGCCTACTAGATTCTTCCAAGTTGGGTCATCCGGTGTACGGCATTGCCCGAGTTTGTGATATGTGGTAAGCTTGACGCCCCAATTCTGCTGGTTGCTCCCTCTTTGGATTGATATCTCATAATCCGTAGCGCAGAACTGACACGAACGTATCCCTTGATCAGGATGGATGTCCCACTTGGAGTGGACTGGAACAACCCTCAACGTGTGTAATTCGGGGATGCATGCTGAAGCCGACGATCCCATCCGCTGGGCGTACGAACATCCAAGGATATGTCGCAGACTGGAAGCTCAAGGCTAGCGATTACTTTGACAAACAATCCCAAATGACATGGCGGTCCAAGAATAGCGTGGTGACGATGAATGAAAAGTTCGTTATTCATGACTTTCGCCGAGGTTGTGTGCTCGAAAGACCAAACTGTCGCATCCGAGGACGTAAATGATATCTCATTTTCGAAATATGTTGCTCTAGAGGAAAGTGCGACTCTAGAGGATAGAAACCGCTCATGAAAAGTCCGTTCTTGTCCTGATATGGGATCACTCGGCTGAAATGGAAGCTTTTCTCGAGCCGTTCGATCGAGATTCCACGAGCGTCCCCGAAAAAAATGTTTGTCCATGATTAGGCGGGCTTCAGCAAATGTGATGGCAGGCTCGTTTCCTCCAAGCCCTCTCACGGCGGTCTCCAAATGACAGTGCTTACTGGCTCAATCCACCGATGGATATGAAAAAGACCGTCGTTGTAATTAGGAGGTATCGTGTACCCAGGAGGCAAGGGGTACCCAGGATGTGACCTGACAGGGTATTCGTTATATGATTGATAAACCGCACCACGAGAGTCACAAGCGGGATTGTGTAGCGTTGACCCGCTGCCGTCGTCATTGCGCTTGAGCGCTGAAGTCTTGCGCATCCAAAGCAAAGGAACAGGTCTGTATGGCCTTGTGCTATGGCATCTCTTTCCAGGAGCAGACAAGCTCGATTGCCTCTGCCTCTGCATTCGAGAAATCGGCCATCGGGGCAGATGGATTTAAAGAACCCCTTGCAAGCTAGAGCAAGTGCTGTTCGGAAATTGGTGGGCAGTTCGTTCGCTATGACAAGAGGATCTCTAGTGGAACATCGTACAACCCTCGTACCTTGCGTGTCAGTGTTTCCACATCGTGATTTCGATTCCCTTCAACGTCTTGCGCCTTTTGCCTTGACTGACCTTCGCCATGATGGCTATTCGACGTACCTGCAGCTGGTATCTTCAGTGACGAGCAACCTGTAGAGCATCACGCGTGGTACTTAAAGGCTTATTGGGCGTACCGCTACGGCCACGCCACTTGAAAATCTCTGCAGGATGGCTCTACAACGAGGGTGTTAAACCTTGTTCCAAACCTCTGCTACCAACGTCGCCGAAAACCTTGTGCCCCGCAGTAGCAATCACGACCTTGATGGAAGATTCAACCGAGCCATCATCGCTGATTCAATGTCGGGCAAGTTGGCCACTTAGTGTCACGACTTGATGGAAGCTTTAGAGCCACATGTCATCAATACTGTGGCTCGCCGTAAATCTGCCCGACCTTCGTTCATCGCCGCGAATCTACCCGCTTATTCAACAGTACCATCACGAGTTATTGCTGCATGTGATTATAATCGCGTATGCATCTAGGCCATAGTTGAAGTGAAGTCTGATTTGGTAGTTGCTCTGCGTTATCCGGATATCTGATACCGCTTTAAGAGATCAAAATATGGCACAGCCAGAAGGGCCCGTATGGGTCATTACGTATCAAGATTCATATACAGGGTTAAGTGCACTTGACCGCCTATGGAGGTCTAGAACAACATGATTCATGATGTCAAGGATGGCATTGTGCTTAAAAATGAACACTTCGGACGCGGGCGGGGTCGTGCTTTGATCCCCTCAGCCAGCGGACTTGTAGCTACGGAGAAGCTGGATGACGAGTCGCACTTTTCATTAAGCCACCAGCTGCGAGACAAGCACACCTTGTTCCCGGAGAGGTACGTTGGTCGCATAAAGAACAGCCGTTCGGCAGCTACTCGTGGCACCAGCATCTACCGTTGCATGAACCCAGCACTTCAAAGCTCTCGCTCGCCTCCCCGTGCTTGGTGGGATCGTCCAGGTCGGCAAACAGGTCGACGCCCCACTTCTTGCCCGGGTTGCTCAGCCTGTGCTTCTTGTCCTGCTTGGCGATTTCGCGGAGCTCGTCGTCGGAGAAGGTGACGTCGAGGGCCTTGCGGTTGGCGACGATGTGCGACTCTTTGGTGCTCTTCGGGATGACAATGGTGCCGCGCTGGACGCCCCAGGCAAGGACGGCCTGGAAGACGGAGACGTTCTTCTTCCCGGCGAGATCGACCCAGAAGGGGTCCTCGTAGATGGCGGGGAGGCCGTCACCGTAGGTCGGGTTCGTGTTGGCGAGGGGCGAGTAGGCGATGACGTGGATGCCGCGCTCGCGGTGCCAGTCGACGAAGGACTGCTGCTGGAGGTAGGGGTGGGCCTCGAACTCGTGCGCGAAGGGGGGATCTCGGCGGCGGCGAGGATGGCCTCGACGTCGGCGCGGGCGAAGTTGGAGACGCCGATGTGGCGGGTTAGGTTGGCGCGGACGAAGCCCTCGAGACGCGCCAGGTGTCGACGAGGGAGACGCTGCGGTCGAGGGCGTTGCCCGGGTCTCGGGACGAAGGCGACGGGCCAGTGGATGAGGTAGAGGTCCAGGTACTCGACGCGAGGTCGGCGATGGACTTTCTGATGGCGGCCTCGGCGCGATCGGGACGGTGGTCCGTGTTTCCAGAGCTTGCTGGTGATCCAGAGGTCCTCGCGCGCGACGCCCGAGTCGGCGATGCCCTTGCCGGTCTGGTCCTCGTTTCCTGGGGCAGTGAGTGACTTGACAGAGGCAAGAGGTGTGTGAGGGATACAGCGACTGCAAGAGTAAAGAGATACGAGGTAAGGTGAGTCGACGATGACGACGACGACTTACTGTAGATGAGAGCAGCGTCAATGTGGTTGTAGCCGGCCTCGCCGACGGCAAAGGACACGGCGTGGGCCACCTTGCTCTTGTCCGAGAGCCAGGTTCGAGGCCCAGAGGCGGGATCTCGTCGAGGCCGGGGAGGGAATCTTTGGGCCAGGCCCGCAACGGCGGCGTGGAGAGTAGAGCTCTTAGATATCCCATTTTCATGATCTACTTTATCGTCTTTTCTTTTCTTGGAGCCTTTCCGGGACCTCTTTTTTGAACCTTTTCGGTACTTCTTCTTGCCAGTAAATGTTCGAACCACGAGGGATCTCAGCAGGCAGGCAAATATAGCGGTGCACCATCAGCAACAACCGACTAGAGATTGTTGCTCTAGTGATGCGAGATTTCCCCTCTCTCTACGCAATGGCACATCACCCCGGGGGGGCCCCGGTTTTTCTTATATTGTGGAGGCGAGCAGGGACCTGACATGATGCATTTTCGTCCGATTGCCTCTGGCACGCTCAACGTCGCAGCTCGGGGTGCAAGCTTTTTGATTATGCGTTGCTTAACTTTGATTTCTTCTTTTTTGTTTATTTGCTTGTTCTTTTACTTTGCCTTCGGTATGCCTTGCGGGCCAAGCGCAATGGATCTGAAAAAGTACGGAAATTATTTGTACAGAGAAACTGTTGCCGTTGAAGACAAGGAGCATATTCACAAGCACGCCGAGACCGCCCAGCTGGCCAATAATGCCACGATGCCGCTGTTCACCGACAGGGGGCCGATTCGCACTGCCCCCGAAGAGGAAGGTGGTTGGGAGGCCGGCCGCGGCCGACACTCCGTCATCGGCGCCGGTCCCGGCCTTCTCGGCACCGCCCGGAAGTGACGGCTGCGACAGCGGCCGCTGGTGGCGGCACAACCTTGGCACTCGTTTTCCCCCAGCCTCCGCCGCCGCCACGGCCTGCTTCAGCACCTCGGACACGGCCGGCGTACGCCGGCTTGGGCTGCATCGCGTCGTCGAACAGGCACGCGTCCCCCGCGCCCGGGAACGTGCCGGGGATCCAGCTGTACTTGTCCGTGAACTGCCAGACCACGACGCCCACGCACTTGTCGTTGTCCACGCACGTCTGCACGACGCTGGCGTAGTCCTTGGCCTGCTGCTGCCGCGCCTCGTTGTCCGCCGGCACCGTCCCATGTCGGATGTCCAGCTCCGTCAGCGCCACCTCGAGCCCCATGTCCGTGAAGCGGTTGAGCACCTTGGACAGCAGCGCCGGAGACGGCGTCTTGCCGACCTCGAGGTGCGCCTGAAACCCGAGCCCGTCGATCCGCACGCCGGCCGCCTGCAGGTCTCGCACGATGCCGACCGCGCCGTCCGTCTTGGCCGAGTTGAACTCGAGACTGAAGTCGTTGTAGTACAGCTTGCGCCCGGGTCCGCCGCCGCCGCCGCTCGGAACGAGAGCGGGATGAAGTCCTTGCCGAGAGTGCGCGAGAAGACGCTGTTGCGGAGCGTGCCGTTGTCCGCGAGCGCCCTCGTTGACCACGTCCCACGAGTAGCAGTCGCCCTTGAAATGGCCCACCACGTTGGCGATGTGCGTCTCGATGACGGCCGTGAGCGTCTTTCGCGTCCACTTGCCGGCGGAGACTGTGACGCG
>JAHSQG010000073.1:0-34745 GCA_020631755.1 Colletotrichum sublineola | reverse complement strand
TTACCTTGCTTGCACCTTTGCCAATGTTTGAGGATGAAGAGGTTGCCGCAGTAAATAGATCGCTTCTTGATTTTTGATATCATTAAACAGGTGATTAAATGGCTAAATGAAGCCTGGCCTTGTCTGCTCGTAGCGAAAAGGAAAAAGCTGCCACCAAAGTCAAGGAACTGGTAGGCAGGAACGAGGCAAGCGGGCTCTCAGAAGGGGCGGTTATGGGGTAGCTCCTGCCTTGAAGCAGTTGGCTTCCACGAGGCATGACAGGTAGCGTCAAGCCGTCGAGCAAGTGAGTCAATGCGAAAGAAAATCATCGTGAGGCCGACCACACGAGCATGCATTCTAGAGATGGCGTTGGGCAAACTGGCAAGGTCTAGACGATGCCATATGATGTGATGGTTCTGTAGCCCGACATGTTGGAGCCGAGTGGCATGTCCATGTTTGCTTGTAGAACTCGGCCGAGTCGTTGGACAGAAGCGAGAACGAAAGTGATGGACAGACCAACCCCGTCTCACACATGGGAATCGCCTTGGCCAACAATCATCACCCCGGTCTTTCCACTGATTGGTCGATCAGAGGTGAATGAGGGGGTAAGGGATAAATAAAGTCTTGAACTGCTGAGTTCGACGTGGCAGGTGGATGAGGCGAACCGCCCTCGGGATGGAATACATGCGAAATCATAATGATCGGCAATTCTCTGTCCATGGACTCAACCAATCTCTCCTTCGTGGAAGTTGTACAGTGCAAGACTTGACACAATCATATATATAGAGAGAGAGGTATATATGTTTGTGTGTGTGTCTGTGTGTGTTTATGTACGTATGTGTGTATGTATTTACAGATATGTATGTATATATATCCCTGAGGTTACTTTTCAGTCAGCGGTCCGAGCCCGACTCATTGCGCGTGGCAAGCAACCCTTACTGAGGTATTGGTACAAGGCGCCCCCCCCCCCCCCCCCCCCCCCCCCCCCACCTCCCGTGGGTCGCAGCAAGCAACACTTACGTTCGCTCATCGTCAGTTAACGTCTTTGTCTTGTCAACTGATGAGGAGGGGTAAACTATGGCGCAAGCAGGTAGCCTGCCGCGATGACGGCCAATGAAAAGAGGAGCACAGGACAGATAATGGCTTGATTAGGCAAGAAACCCTGTCGATCACAACAACCTCATTCATGTCTACTGCTGACTTTGGCGGATCTTCGGAGACTCGGCGTGTAGGTAGGTAGTCTTGGCTGTCTGTCTGTCTGTCTGTTTGTCTGTAGTCTGCAGTCTGTATCGAACACAGGGTGATAGGGAGGAGATGGGACACTGCAGGGAGGATAGCCGCTGAGAGGTACGTATCTTTTGCAGGGTCTCGTGCAAGTTCCCCCCCTCTTTTTACTGCATTGGAAAATGCCTTTAAAAAAGCACAATCCCCCGTGCCTCCATGTCCGATCCCTCACAGAATTCTCGATCTCTACACCACGTCCTCCTCCGCACTCATCGTCCCCAACTTCTTCCCCTCCCATCGCCATCCCCACTCCGCACACTGCCAAGTGTAGCTTATTCTTCTTCGGATTCCACTCCGTTCTTTTTTTATTTTTATTTTTTTATTTTTATTTTTTTTTATTGTATTTCTTCTCCTCTTCTCGCCGAGTCACTCCATTCTAAGAATGACTTGCTCGAAACACGCACCATCGTCCGAACCACCACCGACCTCACTATTCCCATTCGACCCCCGACTGATAAGGCCCCCCCCCTTGGACGCCGTCTTTCGAGCGACCAGGAAAGCCCTCCTGGCTTCTTGGTCCCCCTGTCCCTGAACCAACTGAAGGCCGGCGAGATAATTCAACGAGTAAGTTTGCACTCTGCATCCTCATGGCAGCTCAATCAGCCGAACCCCCAAATAGACTGCTGACGTACCTTTCCTTTTCCTCAGGTGCACGGCGACGCTAGCAACCTCCCTCTGCAGCATCGAGGACCTGCTCCAGTGCCGCTCCTCGTCCGCCACCGGCCCCAGCCCCAGCCACAGCCACAGCCACAGCCCCGGCCACGCCAATCCCCAATACCATTCTTGGAAACCCGACCCTGCTCACCGTGCAGCGCCTGTCGCGGGACATCACCGGCGATATGAGCGAGCTGATGGCCCTCTCCCGCCGCGACAAGACTCGCGATTCCGAACACGCCCGCAGGAGGCGGCACCACCGCAGCGTCATCGAGGAGCGCTACCACGCCGCCCGCGCCCAGCAACCCGACACCGACGGCCCCGTCCAGCTCGTCTGCCACATCTGCAACGCCCGCCGCACGCCCCAGTGGCGCAACGGCCCGGCCGGTCCCTGCACCCTGTGCAATGTGTGCGGACTGGTCCACGCTTTGAGGATGCGGAAGCAGGGACGCACCAGGAGCAAGAAGGCTTCGCCGTCGTCCTACGCTTCGTGAAGTCACGGGCATTTGTATTCGACGAGATGGCCATTTTCTCTCCCATTTTTTTTCTTCTTTCTCCCCTTTGTATTATTTCATTTCCTTTACCCCTCTCTTGCTATGTTTCTTTGGATCACCGGTATCATGCTGGTTCTGACTTGTCTGGCCATTTTGGGTTGATTTCTTTTGGATATTCTTTTTTTTTTGTTGCGATAACCACGATACCTCATGATACCAATACTTGCGCGCGGGTTAGCATCGGCGTCCGAGGAGTTAAGGGAAAACAAAAAAGCAAGCGCAAGCGAGGCTCCGACACGATAACACAACGTATAAAGGACAGCCCGAGGGGGGTGGTCTGGTTCGGAGGTGCAGCAAGATTTTTACCAAATCAACTCGTCAGAGTTGCATTTTATGACTACAATGATGGCAACGCCTTGCTTGGACAGTGATGCCGCTGTTTGCAATTACCCACCATCATCTCCGTGGTGGTATGAGACTCGCTGTGATTGGACCAAAGCGTCCTTCGGAGCGGCTTCCGGGAGGCTGGCAATTAGGCACGCAATCCTGGTTTCTTTTGCCACTATGGTCAATCAAAGCAGGGTTGTTGGTTTGGGAACCAAATCAGACGAATCCCGCTTTGGGTTTGGCAGCTTGCTCGGTAGCAAACCACCACCTCTTGTAAACTCTGTGGCTCAATGCTCTCGACTTGTCGTCCTCTTCACAGCAAAGATGTCTGCTGTCACATACTACATTAAGTATACGCGTAACATCGTATGACTCGCCTTGGACTCGCCCACGTGGTGTTTGAGCCTCCGAATTAATCTTTGGTACTGTTGCACACGATGCGGGGTTAAGCTTGTGCTCAAGGCAACCCGGGTCATACACGAGCACAGAAACTGACGACCTGCCTTTCATGCCACCCTCATCGCCAATTCTCAGCGGGGACTATACGTGAAGACATGGCTAGTCTATCTTAGTAGCAGAACTCCCAACGGTGGATTAGGCACGCCACCCTAGGGACAACCCTACAGTGGGAACTTGGTTTTTCCCTCAAGGGTCCTGAGATCAATATGCACTGGGTTGCGACCCTGACTCGACTTCTGGGTGGGTGGGCCACCTGCAGACCCCGACCAACTCTCGCGCCACACCGCGACACTTGCCACATTAACAACATCCTCCCCCTTTCTCGATACACGTGCTTGCTGTATTCAGTAAAAGCGAACCCCGATGTTTTACCGACTTGCTGCCGTCTTGGGCTGAATTCCTTCTTCATCTTTGGTTAGTTCCAAAAGCTCGACTGTCCTATTTTCACAGCTCTGTTCTGAAGTAAGCCAGGCTTCATGGAGACCTACTCGGAAGCCAGCGAGATAACAACCCCTACAGCTCCTCCCGACGCCGTCTTGGTTGGGACATCGGACACCGACCCGGCGCCTCCGGGCACGCCGAGCGGCGGCGGCGGCAGTAGCCGTGAGAACGCATCGACTCTGCTGTCCCTGAATCAGCTGAAGGCGGGAGAGCTTATGCAGAGGGTACCACTCGCCCTACCCCCACTCACGACTGATCACCTAACCGAGCAGGCTGACGGGTGTTGTTGTTTGAATGACAGATACACGGTAATACGAGGCAACTGCTCGACAGCATCCAGAGCCTGCTCCAGTCCAACTTTCTGCTGGCGGGCACAACAGAGGCAGGATACCTGGCGTGATCGCCAGCCACCCGAGCCTGCTCGTCGCGCAGGCGCTGTCTCAGCTCGTCGCCGTCAACGTGGACGAGCTCGTGACGCTGTGCCACGATAGCGCCGCCGACGCCGAGCAGCAGCTGTTGCAGCCCGAGGACGTCGCTCTTTTCCGGGAACGGGAACGACGAAGGAGACGTCGGAGGCACAGGACGGACTCTGCGGAGTCCTACTGCTACCCGCAAAAGGTATGCCTCTGCTGACCCCCGTACCCCTGGGCTGGTTTACCAACTGGGGGGGAAGAACTCTACATACATTGCAAACTATGTAAGCTTTTTTGGGAACCTGGTTTACTGAAAAACAACCCAATAGGCCCCGAAACAGAGACGCGCGTCTGACTCGTCTGCCAGTCCTGCCGGACGACGAGCACCCCCAATGGCGGAACGGGCCCGCCGGCCTCTGGACCTGTGCAACGTCTGCGGGTTGATGTACGCCAGACAGGTGCGAAGAAACAGCCTCGTCAAGCGGAAGCCCGGCTCTCCCGAGGGTTCGCGAGAGAGTGGGTGCCAGACGGAGGGGAACACGAACTGAGTGGCTTGTTTCTTTTTTTTTTTTTTTTTCCTTTTTGCGTCAAAGGGAACAACGATGATGGTGGCTCGTCCAAATCATAGTATTTTATATTACGTCTTTTGTTTACGCTTGCAATGCTACCAAACTTGACAGAATTGTACTTCATCGCCGCATATGGACATTGGGAGATGTCCATGTTTGGTGCGATGGCATTCGTGATGTGGGTTTGGGGTTGTTATCAATCAGGGTCACAGCGCTAGTGGTCTACCCGTATGCAGTACATGGTGCCCCCTTATCTCGATACTGAGATAGGATAGGGTAGAGTTAGATAAGACAGATCCATTGTCAGGTTAGATGTGCACAGACCAGACGCGCACGGTACTCTCGGGTGGACATAGGGGGGACATTATCAGCTTGTCTGATCACTCGATAGGATAGGGTATCGCAGTTCTGATAAGATAAGATACGTACCCGCCTAGATCAGCCCTCTGCCTGCAGGTACGTACCTGGTTTCAGGAACGACGCTCTAGCGCTTAGACCCTCATCCGCGCTCAGTGGTCATAGCTCTATCATTCTGCCATCCCTGCTCAACGGACGACTCAAATTCCGAACAAACACCTTCGGAGACATTCCATCCATTCGGCGATCGGCAGTGCCACAACACACCAAAGCGACCAAGAGATGGCATTCAATACCGAATCCGAAGACGCCGACCAGCAGCGGCCCCTCTTGGCCGACACCCATCACGAGTATGGCGGGACTGACGGGCCGGCGCCTCCCGTGCTCGTTGCCGAGGAGCGCGGGGCTGGCACCTTCACGCGCAACCTCGGCGCCGTCGAGGCCTTCGCCATCGTCATCAGCATCGTCATCGGAAGCGGCGTCTTCACCTCGCCCGGCTCCATCGACACCAACGTGCCGTCTCCCGGCGCCGCCCTGGTCGTGTGGCTCGTCGGCGGCGTCTTGGCCTGGACGGGCGCGAGTACCATGGCTGAGTTGGGCACCGCGATCCCGGGTGAGGGTGAGTCTACAATGGTCCTTTTCCCTCGAGTCCTGTTCCCTTTGTCTTTGCCCCCTGGGCCCTGTTCCCCTGGGTCCATTTGACCTCCCCCACATTGTTGACCACCCACAACAGGCGGCGTCCAGCCCTTTCTGCAGCACATCTACGGCGACGTCTTTGGCTTCCTCGCTGCCTGGACCTGGATCGTCGCCGTCATGCCCGCGACCTTGGCCATCCTCAGCATCGTCTTCGTCGAGAGCATCTACTCGGCCGCTGGCGTCACCGACCAGGCTGCCGCCACCTCCCACAAGATGCTTTCCATCCTCATCCTCGTCGTCATGAACGCCGCCAACTCCATCAGCACAAAGGCCAGCACCCGCCTCAACAACCTGTTCGTCGTGACAAAGTTCACCGCCGTCTTCGCCGTCGTCCTGGCCGGCCTCGTCGTCGTTATCCTGCGCCTCTCGGACCCCGACCGCGACGTCGGCGGTCGCGACTGGTTCGACAGGCTGTGGTTCGGGAACCGCAAGACCGAGGTCCCGGGCGGCGGCGAGGTTCGACTGGGACCAGGTCGGCGCCTGGGACATGCTCGGGTACTACTCGGCCGCCCTGTACGGCGCGCTGTGGGCGTATTCTGGGTGGGACAAGGCGCGCTCACCCTAATCCTCGGCACGTCTTTTTTTTTTTGGCTAACACATGACAGGCCGTCTACGTCTCGGCCGAGCTCCAGAAGCCCGCCCGTCAGCTCCCTCTGGCCATCAACACTGCCGTCCCGACCATCATCCTGTGCTTCATCGCCGCGAACGCCGCCTACTACATCCTGCTCCCTTGGGACGTTGTGTCCAAGACCGACAGCGTGGCAGTGGTGAGTGTGGCCTTTGTTTCTTGTTTATCTTGACCCTTTTTGTGCTGATCCCTCCTTTTAGACTGCCATCAACCGCCTCCTCGGCTCCGGCTTCGGCATCTTCGCCGCCATCCTCATCTGCCTCGTCGTCGCCGGCTCCCTTCTGGGCAACTCGTTCGTCGCGGGCCGCATGACGGTGGCCGCGGCCAACTTCAACTGGCTCCCCGCCTTCCTCGGCTTCGTCGGCCGTGTCGGCTTCAAGTGCGAAGACAGTGACGGCATCCACCACCACTCCGCAGCCGCCGTCGCCGCCGACTCGACCAACGACGAGCTGTCGTCCTCGTCTCTTTCCCGCAAGGGCAAGTCGGACGCCCCGCTCAACGCCCTCCTGCTGACGACGGTGCTCTCGGCGCTGTACATCCTGTTTGGCAACTTCCGCGCGCTCCTGACCTTCAACGGGCTGGGCGAGTACACCTTCTTCTTCCTGACGGTGCTGGGCGCTGTCGTCCTCCGCGTGCGCGAGCCGATGCTGCGCCGGCCGTACAAGCCGTTTGTGCTGGTGCCGGTCGTGTTCGCGCTGGTGAGCGGCTTCGTCGTAGTCCGGGGTGCCATCTTCGCGCCCGTGCAGGCGCTTATCCTGATTGTGCTCTGGATCGTCGGCCTCGGCTTCTACTGGGCCAGGAGGAAGTACTATGCGCGCCTCACACGAGTAGAGTGAGGCCGGCCCTGGACTGTGAAAGAAACCCGACCCTATTGTCTCTTTTCGGAGTAATGGTGACTGTTCGAGAAGCATTTGAAAAAAAAAATCAAGAATTGTTAAAGATTGGGCCTTGTCATGAGTAGTGTCAGAGTTCGACTAGTCAGAAAACTAGAGCTCGTGCGAAAAAGAAACTGTGACCATGGCCCTGTGACACGACCAGCAAGATCCTAGCTTGAGCCGCACGAAGGGAGGTGACTAGCAATCATAGTGCGATGATCAAACATTGTTGTATAAGAGCCTGTTGAAGAATTCATCTTGCTTGCCTAACTGCTCTAGCTGCTCAATGCCGACTCCTTTAGGTACAAGCGCCGAAAATCTGAAAGGTAGCCTGGTTATTGGACTTGATGCACGCATCCTCAAATGCCTGTTGCTGGCCTCCGCTAACGCAGCATTTCTAGAAAAATTGGGCTATTAGTTATCATTGTTTGAAATGATGCAAAGCTGTCTTGAACTTTGAAGAACTTACGTCGCCAGAAACCTTGCCTCCAATCTGTCCGCAAACCGACGCGGTCGAGGCGCCACTGAGGCAGTTGATCGACGACCCGCCTGCCGCGGCTGCGGGCTTGCTGGGCTCGGCCGGGCTAGGGGCCGCGAGGGCGAGAGTGCTAAAGATAGCGAGGGCGATGACTGAGGTCTTCATATTGGAAGGTTTAGATGGATTGGAAAAAGTGACTTTGTTATTGGTTGTTTTTGTGAACTGAACGCCCGGCGTTGAGAAGAAGTGAATAAACGCTTTGTTGTGCTGAGATGTGATTTGATGAGACCTATATAGAGAAGAACGGCGCCAAGAACTTGAATTTATTTATACTTTTGTTGATACATTGTAGACTCCCAGCTCAGATATTATATTTGGTCCCTTAGTGTCTTTTCCTATAGTCACGTCGGTATATCCTATGGAGACGTTTCGTATTTTATAGTTCTGTCGGCAACTCCTAGACGTTTCATGCAGGTATCAATAGAATCACATACTATGTGTTCGCGTCCCTAATAATATATATAGGGCAGGGATGTACTGGTTAAAGTATGTACGCATAGAATAGCTAAAATGCTATCCGTACATGTCTGCTCTTTTGTTATAGTAACTAGCGGTGCTGCATAAAGGATTTTTATGCATCGCTACATAATAATACAAGTCCTAGTGACACTACACTAGACCACTTATGGCAATTTATAGCGACTATTCTGTATCAGTTTGATATGAACCGCAGCGTCTATCAAGTAAAGTGAACAGTAGTTATCCTATCTAGAATCTACATATGAAACGGTGTCAGCTTGAAATATCTAATTGGCAGTGCGTCTGTAAGCCACATCCATAGCGGATCACAACAAGAAGCTATTCCAGTATCTTACGCAACTTCTAGTGATCCGACAAGTTAAGATAATAGCCGTCCTAGCCATCCATAGCTAGATGGGTGCAGCCCACTTACACACTTTCACGTGATTCAACAAACCTCTAGCTGGTACTGCATATCTCTCCTTTAAGGCCTGATCCTCTCGCTCCCAGCCGCCAATCGCCTATAACCAGGGGTAGAAAAGTTGCTGATCTACCCGCTGAGACATTGATATACTGCTACTAGTAGCAGGTTCTGGTAACTAGTTAAGGGTTTCTAGGATGCTAAAATGTATAGTAGAAAGCTAGCTATAGCCAAAGTCTATACCTATTTTAGGCTGTCTCAGCTACTCATCTAGAAATCTATTTTACATAACTCTAACTGAGAGAAGTAGCTGGCCAGATTTGGTGTAGCGGCTTGGACAAGTGTCTAGAGCAGAAACCCGGTGATTTTTATGCACTGCTGAGATTAGCTTTGGCATAGGCGATTGGCGTCTGGCAGCAAGCCGATCAGGCCATCACGGAGATAATACGGTAAAAAAACACCCGGCAACTCCAACTGCCTTGCCCTTTTAATAAAATCCACACCTCATCGAAGCAAAACACCGTATCAACCCTCAATCCAAACATCTCGAAACACCATCAAACTGTTCACAACATGTCGGCGGCAGAAAATCCCTACCGTAGCTACGAAGCCCTCAGGGCCGCCCGGATCACGGTGGCCGGCGCACCCAACAGCGCCAAGCTGCTCTTCATGCCGGTTGAGGGCACCGTGCAGAGCGCCGTTGAGGTGCTCTCCGACCCGGGGGATCCAGACACGCGGACGCCCTACTACGACCAGGCAGCCGGGACATATCACCCCATCAGCGCGCTGCCCATCTCGGAGCCCAAGGTGTCGTCCATTACGGTGCACATTATTTTGACTTCTCTCCCACGTACGAGGTCATCTGGGACTGGGGCTGGGTGTGGAAGAGCGTGACCATGACCAACGTTGGCATCGGCTTCAAGTTGGTCTCGGACGACGGCTCCGGCAATATCGGCTCCGCCAGCGTGCTGGACTCGTCCTTCACCGGCGTGGCCACCGCCGGCACTCGACTCTACTTGATGCTAATGGCGCGTACTTCAAGCGTGCTAAGCGGCAGTACAAAGACAAGGCCGTCGGCGACTTTATGCACATCAAAGACATGGGTGTCACTGGTGATGGATATATCGATGACACGGCAGCGTTCCAAGCCGCGCTATACGCCAGCCAGGGTAGGATTCTTCTTATCGATGCCGGCTCGTACATTCTCACGTCCACCATCGCGATCCCCTCTGGCATCAAAATCGTCAGCGAGACGTGGTTGCAGCTGGTGGCTTCAGGCTCCTACTTCGAGGACGCAAGCAACCCCCAGGTGCTGATCCAGGTCGGCACTGTCGGCAACGTCGGCGACGTGGAGATCCAAAACATCCTGTTCACGACCCGCGGCGCCACGGCCGGCGTGATCCTGATCGAGTGGAACATCCAGGCGCCCTCCGTGGCGTTCCCGATACCTCCCGCGGGCATGGTTGCGCGGGGCGTGACGCCATACCACAGCACGCTGGACTGGCCGACAGTCGACCAGTGCTTCTGGTTCATAAATTATCAGCAAATTGGGAAGAGTAGAACCAACCCGATGAACGAATTTCGCTTCACATTTCTGGTAACTGTGTCTACGAACTAACCACAAAGGCAAGCGCCTTGCCGGCATGTGCTCATTCTCAGTCTAATATCTCCCCTGCACGTTTTGGCCCATAGTAACAAACCAGACCGGGATTGTCTTTTAGTTCGGGTCCGGGATACGTACGGTCCTTGATGCGCCAAGCATCCTTGGGCATTATCCAAGAGCGCCAAGGGTCCCTACGACCATTGAATCCGCGGCTTCGAAAGCATGAGAATCGGTCGATGATCATATCTCGTAGACTAGAAGCCCACTCAATCCGCAAATTGGCGGGTACTCTGTCCATCTGCCCGTGGTACTTGAGCCATGCTTGACGTACTGTTCCCGGAACGTCCGTCACATAGCGGTTGTCTCTGGCCGAGAGAAAGCCTACTAGATTCTTCCAAGTTGGGTCATCCGGTGTACGGCATTGCCCGAGTTTGTGATATGTGGTAAGCTTGACGCCCCAATTCTGCTGGTTGCTCCCTCTTTGGATTGATATCTCATAATCCGTAGCGCAGAACTGACACGAACGTATCCCTTGATCAGGATGGATGTCCCACTTGGAGTGGACTGGAACAACCCTCAACGTGTGTAATTCGGGGATGCATGCTGAAGCCGACGATCCCATCCGCTGGGCGTACGAACATCCAAGGATATGTCGGCAGACTGGAAGCTCAAGGCTAGCGATTACTTTGACAAACAATCCCAAATGACATGGCGGTCCAAGAATAGCGTGGTGACGATGAATGAAAAGTTCGTTATTCATGACTTTCGCCGAGGTTGTGTGCTCGAAAGACCAAACTGTCGCATTCCGAGGACGTAAATGATATCTCATTTTCGAAATATGTTGCTCTAGAGGAAAGTGCGACTCTAGAGGATAGGAACCGCTCATGAAAAGTCCGTTCTTGTCCTGATATGGGATCACTCGGCTGAAATGGAAGCTTTTCTCGAGCCGTTCGATCGAGATTCCACGAGCGTCCCCGAAAAAAATGTTTGTCCATGATTAGGCGGGCTTCAGCAAATGTGATGGCAGGCTCGTTTCCTCCAAGCCCTCTCACGGCCGGTCTCCAAATGACAGTGCTTACTGGCTCAATCCACCGATGGATATGAAAAAGACCGTCGTTGTAATTAGGAGGTATCGTGTACCCAGGAGGCAAGGGGTACCCAGGATGTGACCTGACAGGGTATTCGTTATATGATTTGATAAACCGCACCACGAAGTCACAAGCGGGATTGTGTAGCGTTGACCCGCTGCCGTCGTCATTGCGCTTGAAGCGCTGAAGTCTTGCGCATCCAAAGCAAAGGAACAGGTCTGTATGGCCTTGTGCTATGGCATCTCTTTCCAGGAGCAGAACAAGCTCGATTGCCTCTGCCCTCTGCATTCGAGGAAATCGGCCATCGGGGCAGATGGATTTAAAGAACCCCTTGCAAGCTAGAGCAAGTGCTGTTCGGAAATTGGTGGGCAGTTCGTTCGCTATGATCAAGAGGATCTCTAGTGGAACATCGTACAACCCTCGTACCTTGCGTGTCAGTGTTTCCACATCGTGATTTCGATTCCCCTTCAACGTCTTGCGCCTTTTGCCTTGACTGACCTTCGCCATGATGGCTATTCGACGTACCTGCAGCTGGTATCTTCAGTGACGAGCAACCTGTAGAGCATCACGCGTGGTACTTAAAGGCTTATTGGGCGTACCGCTACGGCCACGCCACTTGAAATCTCTGCAGGATGGCTCTACAACGAGGGTGTTAAACCTTGTTCCAAACCTCTGCTACCAACGTCGCCGAAAACCTTGTGCCCCGCAGTAGCAATCACGACCTTGATGGAAGATTCAACCGAGCCATCATCGCTGATTCAATGTCGGGCAAGTTGGCCACTTAGTGTCACGACCTTGATGGAAGCTTTAGAGCCACATGTCATCAATACTGTGGCTCGCCGTAAATCTGCCCGACCTTCGTTCATCGCCGCGAATCTACCCGCTTATTCAACAGTACCATCACGAGTTATTGCTGCATGTGATTATAATCGCGTATGCATCTAGGCCATAGTTGAAGTGAAGTCTGATTTGGTAGTTGCTCTGCGTTATCCGGATATCTGATACCGCTTTAAGAGATCAAAATATGGCACAGGCCAGAAGGGCCCGTATTGGGTCATTACGTATCAAGATTCATATACAGGGTTAAGTGCACTTGACCGCCTATGGAGGTCTAGAACAACATGATTCATGAATGTCAAGGATGGCATTGTGCTTAAAAATGAACACTTCGGACGCGGGCGGGCGTGCTTTGATCCCCTCAGCCCTGCGGACTTGTAGCTACGGAGAAGCTGGATGACGAGTCGCACTTTTCATTAAGCCACCAGCTGCGAGACAAGCACACCTTGTTCCCGGAGAGGTACGTTGGTCGGCATAAAGAACAGCCGTTCGGCAGCTACTCGTGGCACCAGCATCTACCGTTGCATGAACCCAGCACTTCAAAGCTCTTCGCTCGCCTCCCCGTGCTTGGTGGGATCGTCCAGGTCGGCAAACAGGTCGACGCCCCACTTCTTGCCCGGGTTGCTCAGCCTGTGCTTCTTGTCCTGCTTGGCGATTTCGCGGAGCTCGTCGTCGGAGAAGGTGACGTCGAGGGCCTTGCGGTTGGCGACGATGTGCGACTCTTTGGTGCTCTTCGGGATGACAATGGTGCCGCGCTGGACGCCCCAGGCAAGGACGGCCTGGAAGACGGAGACGTTCTTCTTCCCGGCGAGATCGACCCAGAAGGGGTCCTCGTAGATGGCGGGGAGGCCGTCACCGTAGGTCGGGTTCGTGTTGGCGAGGGGCGAGTAGGCGATGACGTGGATGCCGCGCTCGCGGTGCCAGTCGACGAAGGACTGCTGCTGGAGGTAGGGGTGGGCCTCGAACTCGTGCGCGAAGGGGGGGATCTCGGCGGCGGCGAGGATGGCCTCGACGTCGGCGCGGGCGAAGTTGGAGACGCCGATGTGGCGGGTTAGGTTGGCGCGGACGAAGCCCTCGAGGACGCGCCAGGTGTCGACGAGGGAGACGCTGCGGTCGAGGGCGTTGCCCGGGTCTCCGGGGACGAAGGCGACGGGCCAGTGGATGAGGTAGAGGTCCAGGTACTCGACGCCGAGGTCGGCGATGGACTTTCTGATGGCGGCCTCGGCGCGATCGGGACGGTGGTCCGTGTTCCAGAGCTTGCTGGTGATCCAGAGGTCCTCGCGCGCGACGCCCGAGTCGGCGATGCCCTTGCCGGTCTGGTCCTCGTTTCCTGGGGCAGTGAGTGACTTGACAGAGGCAAGAGGTGTGTGAGGGATACAGCGACTGCAAGAGTAAAGAGATACGAGGTAAGGTGAGTCGACGATGACGACGACGACTTACTGTAGATGAGAGCAGCGTCAATGTGGTTGTAGCCGGCCTCGCCGACGGCAAAGGACACGGCGTGGGCCACCTTGCTCTTGTCCGAGAGCCAGGTTCCGAGGCCCAGAGGCGGGATCTCGTCGAGGCCGGGGAGGGAATCTTGGGCCAGGCCCGCAACGGCGGCGGTGGAGAGTAGAGCTCTTAGATATCCCATTTTCATGATCTACTTTATCGTCTTTTCCTTTTCTTGGAGCCTTTCCGGGACCTCTTTTTTGAACCTTTTCGGTACTTCTTCTTGCCAGTAAATGTTCGAACCACGAGGATCTCAGCAGGCAGGCAAATATAGCGGTGCACATCAGCAACAACCGACTAGAGATTGTTGCTCTAGTGATGCGAGATTTCCCCTCTCTCTACGCAATGGCACCATCACCCCGGGGGGGCCCCGGTTTTTCCTTATATTGTGGAGGCGAGCAGGGACCTGACATGATGCATTTTCGTCCGATTGCCTCTGGCACGCTCAACGTCGCAGCTCCGGGGTGCAAGCTTTTTGATTATGCGTTGCTTAACTTTGATTTCTTCTTTTTTGTTTATTTGCTTGTTCTTTTACTTTGCCTTCGGTATGCCTTGCGGGCCAAGCGCAATGGATCTGAAAAAGTTACGGAAATTATTTGTACAGAGAAACTGTTGCCGTTGAAGACAATGGAGCATATTCACAAGCACGCCGAGACCGCCCAGCTGGCCAATAATGCCACGATGCCGCTGTTCACCGACAGGGGGCCGATTCGCACTGCCCCCGAAGAGGAAGGTGGTTGGGAGGCCGCCGCGGCCGACACTCCGTCATCGGCGCCGGTCCCGGCCTTCTCGGCACCGCCCGGAAGTGACGGCTGCGACAGCGGCGCTGGTGGCGGCACAACCTTGGCACTCGTTTTCCCAGCCTCCGCCGCCGCCACGGCCTGCTTCAGCACCTCGGACACGGCCGCGTACGCCGGCTTGGGCTGCATCGCGTCGTCGAACAGGCACGCGTCCCCCGCGCCCGGGAACGTGCCGGGGATCCAGCTGTACTTGTCCGTGAACTGCCAGACCACGACGCCCACGCACTTGTCGTTGTCCACGCACGTCTGCACGACGCTGGCGTAGTCCTTGGCCTGCTGCTGCAGCGCCTCGTTGTCCGCCGGCACCGTCCCATGTCGGATGTCCAGCTCCGTCAGCGCCACCTCGAGCCCCATGTCCGTGAAGCGGTTGAGCACCTTGGACAGCAGCGCCGGAGACGGCGTCTTGCCGACCTCGAGGTGCGCCTGAAACCCGAGCCCGTCGATCCGCACGCCGGCCGCCTGCAGGTCTCGCACGATGCCGACCGCGCCGTCCGTCTTGGCCGAGTTGAACTCGAGACTGAAGTCGTTGTAGTACAGCTTGGCGCCCGGGTCCGCCGCCGCCGCCGCTCGGAACGAGAGCGGGATGAAGTCCTTGCCGAGAGTGCGCGAGAAGACGCTGTTGCGGAGCGTGCCGTTGTCCGCGAGCGCCTCGTTGACCACGTCCCACGAGTAGCAGTCGCCCTTGAAATGGCCCACCACGTTGGCGATGTGCGTCTCGATGACGGCCGTGAGCGTCTTTCGCGTCCACTTGCCGGCGGAGACTGTGACGCGGCGTCAGCAAACTGGGTTCAACATTCGGTTTCTTCTTTGTTTCGTATTTTTTTTTCTTTTTTTCCTTTTTTCCAATTTTCTTCTTTTCTTCTTTTTTCTCCACCCCACCTCACACAGTTTTGTACGCACAAAGTCGCAGAGATCGGACTAAAGAAAAAGAGACTCACCAAATTCCGGCAGCTGAGAGTGCCATGTCAGCGTGTGGCACCGCAGCATCTGGCCATTGGTCTTGGCGTTGGCCATGACCGCATCCGCGTTCTCGAACTGGAACTGGTCCTGCTTGGGCTCCGTCACCTCCCATTTCATGCTGTTCTCCGGCACCACGATGCCAAACTCGCCCGTCCTGTTGAGGATAGCCATGTACTCCAGGTCTTCAAACATGCCCGTGTCCGTTGCCGTGCCGAAGAACAGCAGACGCCGGCTCTTGACCGCCAGCTCGTGGAGGCCCTGCCCCGAGACGCCGCCGGCGCCCCATGCCGCCAGGGCGATCCAGCTCGCCAACTTGACCATTGTGTGCGCGTGCGAAAGTGTGTGTGTGAATGTGTACGTGTGCCCGCGCGTAAAGTTGTTATGCAAAAATCCCCCCCAAGTTTATAAGGTTAGGATCGCGCTGAGATGCGATGGAATAGGCAATAGGGCGTGGAGCATCATTCGACGTGACGTCCCAAGGAAAAGAGAAAAAAGTTCGGACACAGCTGCCCATTTATTCAGCACGGCAAGGCCTGCCCCCCCCCCCCCCCCCCCCCCAGGGACACCCAATCGTGAAAAGAAGGCGGGCAAAGGCATTGACCGGATGTTTTTACTCAGGCACGCCGGGGTGGGGGGGGGTGACCACGATTGCTTCGCTCAGTGGTTTCAGTCCGACCGAACGGACGTTATTTATTCAAATTGCTCTACGGTCAGGATGGGCTTGTCGAGAGAAACGAAGCTCCGGTGGCCCGAGTGGCCCTCCCGAGCCGCATGATACGGATCTGAGTGACTAACCCCCCGGGAATCAAACATGTTTACACGTTTCAACGGCGCGGCATGGAGCGTGCCCAACACCCTGACTGGTGCTTCCCCTCCTCTCTCAATGGCCAAGCGTGGTGCGTGAATAAGGCTTACTCACACGTGCGATCCTGTCCAAGAGAAGTCTATTCTATGATCGACTCGTGCAAATTGTTTACTCAAGTATGAGTCAAATGGGGAGAATCAGCCCGCCGCTGTTTCCCATCTCGAGCACTGGCATGCCCGCCCAGAATCGCACACGGCTCTATCTCTGGTCTCCGCACTTGGCGAACCATGTCATGTTTGTCTTTACCCCGACTCGAGATCCAGAAACATCCCCCAGCCGGGGCCAGCCCGCATCGCAACAACAAGAAGGAGCTTGTGGTAATATGAATGAGGACACAAACATGCCGGGCGGCCGGCGTTCTGCGATGCCCCTCACCCCCCCTCCCCAATGATTCGTTACGTCGACTTCCCAGCTCTAGCCCAGCCCAGCCCAGCCCAGTTATTAGGCGACCTCAAACGTCTCTGCAGCCCACCCAAAATGACCGTTGAATCGCGAGCCCAAACGCATCAACCTATACCCTTCAATCTTGTTCACGGGCCCGTGGGGGCGGTGGATCGTGATGGACTCCCAGCCTGAGCCCGCTGGGGGGATGAACGAGGTGGCCGAGCCGACACCGCCCTGCGAATTGACTGTGAAGCCCAGCTCGGCCATCGCCGCCTCGAGGGCCGGAAAGGCGAGCGGCCGACGAGCCCTGGTACGGTTGAACAGCACGTCGAAGACGGCCGCCGTGGTCGCCGAGACCTTGATTTTCTCCGGCTCGGGCGCCGGTGTCGGGGTCGGAGGCGGAGGCGGAGGCGGAGGCGGAGGCGGAGGCGGCGGGGGTGGGGGTGGGGCTCCTCCTGCCCCTTCCGTAGGCCGGGTCTTGACCTTTGCTTTCTTCCCCGGCTGCTGCTCATCGTCGTCCTGCTTGCTCTTCACCTTCTCTATAAATACACTTGGGTCGGCGGGGGCCAGTCCCTTTTCCTTCCGATACCTGCTCTGGGCTCCCGCGCACCGGCGCCTCAGCTCGTCAAGGCTTTCCCTGAGGGCCTTTTCATAGTTTTCCTCAATGTTGGCTCCCGTCTCGCGTTTGCACAGGTTGTTGATTGCCGTCAGGGCCCCGCCGGCCATCGCGGGCTTCCCTAGTCTTACGAGCGGCACGGTGAACTCGGTGAGCTCGAGCTTGTCCCTTAGGGCCAAGAGGTCGTTGTACACGCGCTGGCACTTGGAGACGAAGAGGCCCTTTACTCTCTCCTCCCCATTCACGAGGGGGAGGCACACTGCATCTGTCACGTCTCTGATGAAATGGAGCATATCGATCAGATCCTCAAGCGACTTCGCCTCCGCACCCTCCAGCGCTGCTCCAGTGCCGGTTGCCTTGCACCGATCCTTCAGTTTCTGGAGCCATTCGAAAGCCGCTTCGGCTGTGGTCTCTGGTTGGCAGAGCCGTACGATGTATTGCGCTGTAGGATCCATAGCCGGGCTCAACTTATGCAACTCGTCCATTTCGACGGCAAGGGTCACCAGGGGGTAGCCGTCACCGTCGTATTCATCAAGCGTCTTCACAAACAAGAAGGAGCCTTCTTTTTCGCCTTTCATCCAAACCTGTATAAACCTCTTGAGGACGCTCTGGGCGCGCTGGAAGCCCATGTGGCACACATTCGCCATCTCCCGGAGCACGATGGCGCGGCCGCCTGCGCGTCTCCCCTCCGAGGCCTTCCCACTCAGACAGAACCTCGGCAAGGTACGCCCAGAAGGCGTGTTGCCTGGCCAGGTCGTGCACGGCGTCATAGAGGCAGATGCCGATGTGTTTGTCCCCGAGTATCGGTGCTCTTTCGCTCTCTTTGTCTAGGACCCGTTCGGGGTAGCTGAGGAGCCAGGAGACGACCATGTCCTTAAGCAACCCGGTCTCCATACCCAAGTAAGCCAGTTGGAGGGTCAAGGATGCCTTGCTTCTGCGTGCCGTGTCAAGCACAGAATCGTAATTGGCCTTTGCTACCGGCTCTTCCCGCTGCAGGGTCTCCAATACGCGCCAAGAGGGTTCCAGTGGGTCGACGGGTATCCGGGGACCTGGCTGCTCCTCCGGATCGACATTCCAGACGCACCGGACAAGGGAGCCGAGGATCTCGAGGATGTGGCTCTGTCGCACGAGGACGTTGTCTCCGACGACTTGGTGAACGCACAGATGGCGGTCCTTTTCGGATGGGAACAGGACGGCCGCCGCCCTCTCCCAGGAGGGGGCCTGGTACGCGAGGCCGTACTTATCCCCGTCGCAGAAGGCCGTATATGCAGTCACGTCTATGTAGCCCTGGAAGAAGACATGTAGCATATCAGGATTCCCCTGGGTGATATCGAGGTCGCTGGGGCCGTTGACGGAACTCTCGACGGCCTGCTCCGAGAGCTTCGTTGTCGCCCTGTGCTCGAGCATGTTGAGCACGACGCTGGGGTCCGTCGCCATGTTCTCCGTATCCCAGTCCGGCAGGAATTGATAGCATGACTGATCACTCATCGCCTCGGCTAGCAGGTGGGCGCGATCCTCTTGGCTGTACGAACGCCATTCCGATTCAAACGTCGTACTGTAAGTCAGAGCACCCACATCTGGGCCACCCCCACATGTGGGCCACCCAAAAATGCCTCCCAGCCACCTCATAATATTAATACCCTCTATATTCAAACTATCACCACATTTTTCAACCTTAACCAAATCACTTCATTTTTTCAGCATATATTCTTTATTACCCAATAAGCCAGTATACCGAAGATAAGGTCAATCGGGCTATTAACGATGTCCTAGATGGCGTATCAGCTCGCCAAGCCTCCAGACGATGGGGCGTACCACAATCTACAATCCAGAACCGCATAAATGGGATACAGAGTAGAGATACTGCATTTATCGACCTCCAGCGCCTTTCTCAGACCCAAGAGTCTAAGCTGGCCAGCTGGATACAAATACAGGCAGATCTTGGGCTCCCTCCAACCCATCAACAAGTGAGGGAGTTCGCCCAGCGTATCCTCCGTGCGATGGGTGATAATAAGCCCCTAGGCAAGCGATGGATAGATGGCTTCCTGCGAAGAAATCCCTCTATCAAGGTCCAGAGAAGTCGTTCTATTGATTCTAGACGTGTTAATGGAGCAACTACTGAGGTTATTAAGCACTGGTTCAGATACCTCGCCATCCCCCAGATCGCCGCTATCAAACCAGCCAACAGATATAATATGGATGAGACTGGTATCCTTGAGGGTATGGGGGATAATGGGCTGGTGCTGGGCAGGGCTCAGACGAAGGCAGTGAGGAAAAAACAGCCAGGATCGCGAGCCTGGGTATCCATCATTGAGTGTATATCCGCTGAGGGCACTGCTATCCATCCCTTGGTTATATATAAGGGCAAGGCAGTCCAACAGCAGTGGTTTCCTCTAGATCTTCGCCCATATAAGGGATGGGAGTTTACAGCAACAGAGAATGGCTGGACTACTGATAATACTGCTGTTGAATGGCTGAAGAAGGTCTTCCTCCCTCAGACAACCCCTACCCAGCCTGATCAGGCCAGACTCCTTATCCTGGATGGGCATGGGAGCCATACAACGACTGAATTTATGTGGATATGCTATATAAACAACGTCCATCTATTATTCCTACCGCCACACTCCTCCATGTCCTCCAGCCACTGGATCAATCAGTCTTTGGCCCTATCAAGGCTGCCTATCGCAAGGGGTTAGGATATATCATCCAGTGGAACGAATCAACTGTTATTGGCAAGAGGAACTTCATATCCTGTTATCAAAAGGCCCGCAAGGCTAGTATGACAGAGAGCAATATCAAAAGTGGCTGGAAATATACTAGGTTATGGCCAGTTGGCATTAGCAAGCCTCTGATGAGCTCCCATCTGCTACCAGATACAACAGCACCATCAACACCACTCAACAAGGGTATCCAGGGTATCCAGGATGCCCAGGATACCCAGGATGCCCAGGATTGGCCGTCTGCTGCATCTGCTGTTAAGTGGTCGACGCCTAGGAAGATGAGGGAGCTGGATGATCAACTGCGGTTATTTAGCAAGCTGGATCAAACTATCGCCACACAACGCCAGCTATTCAAAAAGGTGAAAAAAGGCTTCCAGGAGCAGGCATATGAGTTAGCTACTGCTCGGCACCAGATAGAGCTCCTCCAGGCCCAAGTAACAATAGTAAGCCCAGGAAGAGGAAGGCTGTTAAGATGGATCCAAATACGAAGTTCGCGACGATCAGAGAGGTGCAGGAGGCCCAGCATGAGGCTGGCGATGTTGAAAGTGATACAGATGAATCCAGCGCATCTGATACCCCTAGTATGGCCGAGGAATGTATTATAGTGGCATCGCGAGATTATTGATAATTAATTGAAAAGGATGGTGGTGGTTGTGATGGCATCATTTTGAAGTGGCCCAGATGTGGGGGTGGCCCAGATGTGGGTGCTCTGACTTATCGTTTCCATCTCGAGCAGAGGTCCCCTGCTAGCAGTCTCACGTCAGCGGCGGCGTCGAAATGCACATACAGGCGGCCAGCGGGCTCAAGCTGTGGGGTCTGCTTTTGCTGTTTCTGCCGTTTCTGCTGCTTCTGCTGCTTCTGCTTTCTCTGCTTGTTCTTTCCCATCCTACAAGTCTGTCTCGAGATCGGGCAGCGGGATTGCAATATTCTGACAGATGAGAACGTTACGGTCTATGTTGACAGACACCGAGATGGAGTCTGTAAGGGTCGCTTAGATGTCTTTAGCAATGGAAATTCGAGTTGGTTTCGCTGGTTAGTCTACGGATTGGAATGGTTCTTGTTACTGTATTGTCCGAGTGCTAGTACAACGCGGCGGACCGACAACACAGATATATGCGCCGACCACGCCGGCAACTCAAGACATGCTTTTCCGTATCACCATATCATGTATTGATTGAGTGTGAACATAGCGATGTAGTCTACCTGCTTGCTCTTTGTTGGGAACAACGGGTTTGTGTGGTGGACCTGGCCGCCAAGCTACTTGTTCGCCCTCTCCTCAAAGGCACCCCACAAGGAGTATTTTGGTACCACAGGAAGCCATGAGTATCTTTACATAAGGATGGTATCATGGGTTAGTTTTGGTATGGGAAACAGTAGACAAAGAAAGAACCGGGCGAGGGTGTAGTTGGTTTCGATGACATCGGACAAGGTAGGCGTCTTGTTGGTTAAGTACGTCGCAAAAGACGACACCATCAATTACGGGCAGTAATTGACGCCTTATGTCCTTATGACAGCTTGTTTGTCCCTGGAAGGCACGTCTCAAAGTTAAGCAGGCTGAGTATAGCCCAAAGGCGATCGGGCTTTTCACCGCAGAGACTGGTGACCCGGACGCGGAGGTACTGAATGCACTTGAGCGCGTCCTGAAGGGCCTTCTGCCATCATCTTGCCAGACTTTGTTGAGGAGCTTGCGAAGGAGGGTATCGTAGGAAGAGATGAGAAGGTTGTAAGGTCTACTTCCTATGTCGCATGGGCAGTAGTACCCTCAACCGCGACGGGCTCGACGACATCGAAGGCAACACACTGCTTGAATTTATTGGCACGCAGCGTGACGCGCATGAAGAGGACTAATGAGGACTAGTAGAATTCATGCTTGAGCTTGAGGATAGTCCGTGAGACTGTTCGTGAGTTGTTGTTGTCAGCTATGGTAACGGTGATGAATCCTCACAATTGGGGGTGGTAATTAGGTGAGAATTGTAATGAAAAGGAAAGAATCCATCAGACTGGGTGTGGTCTGACAACGTTTTTATCCTATGTCTTCCCCCCAAGACAACTTGAAAGGGATATACAGACGTTGGGCGAATTACGGCTGGTCAACAGACATTTGATAATGTGAAAGAAGGAAAGGGATCGTGGGTATGGTTATTATTGGAAGGTGAAGTTTCGCTGCTTGAACTGTGATAGTTTCCTTAGAACATGTGGCCAATATGATCTAAAAATCGTGATGAGCCGAGGCAAAGCATGTCTAATCTTGTTGATCATACCGTGTTATCCAATGGCTCATTGGCTTTGATGGTCTGTTGCCACTTTGTCAGGTTTCTGAGGGGGTTGCTCGGTGGCGGCCCAGGCGAAGCGGCTAATGATGCTTTTCTCGACTGACTTCGCTATCCCAACAGCTCATTTTCCAATCCTCTACGGCTCTTCTCAATGGACGACAACTAGTACTAGAGACAACTGTGTTTGAGGCTCGGAAGGGGGAGGGGGGAGTTACTTTGCACGACAATGGCTCCCTGCTCTGCTTGCTTTTGGCTCGATAACCCCACTTTATTCGCTTCAATGGATGGCAACCAAGGGCTCAGAACCTCGGGGCGAAACTGGTTGAGATCATCATTAATGACAATGAAGCCTGTGCCGATCGAGTTGGGATTGCGGCTCCCACCGCGCTGGAGGCGTATTTCCCAGCTGCAAGCAAGCTTGCTGCTTGTAAGTCACGCTAGATAACAAGGATGAAGGAACGTTACTTGTAAGCAAATAGCGTGTTGAGTCAAGTAATGCATGTAAAATGCAACCCCTGGTATCTGTCTGGCCCGGGTGCCTTGAAGCAACTTTTAGGCCCCCAGGTTGCAATATGTAGCCAAAGAATACGACAAAGTGGGTCTAGAGATACCACGTGGTGAGAGCATGATTCAAGACCTAGTACTATGTACGATGTACTAGCTTCATCCCATCTCTTCTGCGGTTTGTCCGATGTATGCCTCTCATTTTTACTCTGGACACATTGATACATATAGCACACATGCTAAGTCGTCTGCTGTAACTGAGGGTATAATTTAGATAGGGCTCAGTTACTGACTCGGTAAAGGTAGAGCTAAAGTGTCTCAAAAATTCAATTAGTATGATACATCATCTTTTTTATCGAGCAGTATCGCAGGCTACTTGCACCAAAGCAAACCAACTCAGACTCCGTAACAGAGTTGGATAACCAGAGAGTATGGTTAACGTAAGCATAATGCAACCATAGGTCATGTATTGAATAGGACCTGAATCGTGGGGATCCTTTCTCGGAGTGCCCTATACACCGAGACATGTTATCCGTACTGTTGTAATCCCTATCCGTGAACGCAGGCCATAATATAGGCCTGCGATAACAATCCTACGTAGAGTTACTCATTAAGCCCCTTACGTCAGAAGATAAATGTGAAAACAACTCATACACAACCGTTTCAAAATATCATGTACCCACAAGATTCAAGCCCCTCGAATGATATTACACCGCAAGTTCTTAATACACATCTGATAAAATCGCATACAGGGGTTGTGATAGCGTAGGCTAATGTCTGATCGGAAGAGCTGCTTGGTGTCAGTGCTGGGAGTATTGTTAGGAATGTTGGAAGAAGCGCCTCCTCCACTGGGCGATAACTGCTCTCCTTGCTAGGAACACCATATCTATAGGCCTTTCGGAAAGATGCATCTCGATAAGAGCATTTGGTCTGGGTTTCGTGGTACAGGCAATTCGAACATGCCCCCTCCCAGTCTAGCTACAGGGAGACACACTCCCAGAAGGGCACCAAAGTTGCGCTCTGATCAGAGCGGTACGCATCGCGGTCCAACTTTTCTCGCAACATTCGCATGGCACAGCGTTTTAACTGCCAAAGGCGTGGACGGCAAGGGCGTAGCTATGGGCGCTATGGACGATATTGGCAAGCTCCCAGGCCCCACCTCCAAAGGCATCGCCGTATCCAGAGAACATGAAGACTCGGCGCTTGAAGAGACCGTCCTTTGATAAATCCTGACAACATCGGTAGTTCGGCCGCAAGCAATGGTAAAACTCCGTAATAAGTGCAACAGCGGCGTGTGATGAGTACACACGAGCCGCACGCGACCGACGCGGACGTAGTGGTTGGGGGATACCGTTGCTTTCGAATGCTATCCCGAATCTATTAATCGTATGTCGAGGATGCCTTAGCCGTACTCACAAGGCACGAGGTTCCTCTTGCCAATAGAGAGGGGAATAAAGCGACGAGGCTATTTCGAGAATGGCGAGTAACTAGTGACTGGGTTAAAATGGCTTATGTTCCATCATTGTGTATTTTTGCATAACGAGAGTGATCTTTCATAGAGCTCTGAGGTCATCTGCCCACTTAGAGACGTATGGCTCCGTATGTATAATCGTAGTATATGCCCTTCACCTTCAATATGTGCCTGGCCACTTTGTACTTCTGCCTGAAGTGAATGAGACGACCCGCCCCTTGCAGGTGCTGATTGATGGACCACAACACCAACAAGAAGATGGTTGTGCTACTATTGACACAGCCCTCCTGGCAGCCGTTCCGGATCTGACAGGGCGAATGGGCTGTGGAGCTGCTCAGTAATTACATAACAGCGACGTGAAGAGACGTTATGTGTGAACAGGGCGGAAGCAAGCAAGCAACGCACGGGCGTAAGTAATAAACAAATAGCATAAGCAAAGAACAAATAAGGTGAGCAATAGATAGGAGTATATAGATATTGTTTCGTTATGGTTAACTATCTTATGAAAAATCGGGAGGGCTTTGTCAATCGGCGTAGAGATCTTACGTCTGAAGTAGGGGTGCGACGTGATTGAGGGGCTTTCTTGAAGTTCTTATTGAGTTCCTTATTGTAGAAACCCACAACCCAGGCGCGCGTTTGCTCGTAGAGGCTGCAATTTGCAACGTCCTTGAAGTCTGCGTCAAGTCGCTGGTCATGCAGCTGCATACGTCGCGGTGAGAGGGTTGCGCTGTAGGACGCTTGGTCTGGGTTCCGCGTCTGTACTGAAAGTACTGGACCAAGTTTACGCGGCTTTAAGCAGTGGCGGGGAGGACGGGCACGGTCTGCTCGCTCTCGACATAAAGGTGCGCAACACAGCCTTTGTGTTTTGGATCGTATTGTCGACGTGATGGGTCGGCGGTTTTGGACTGTCCTTGTAGAATGCATGGATCTCGGAGTAAGCCAAAAAGCAGTCCTGGACGATTTTATATCTCGTCGAGTTACTAAGGCTGGAAGAACGATACTGGAAGGGATGTGATCGAAGTAAGTCGGTCTAAGGCAGCCAACCCGTACGTGAATATCACGATACGTGATACCTCATACACAGCAACTGTTGGTATCGCAGAATCCAACGTTGGATAAATTGGGTGAGAGATAGTTGAATCTTGGAGGCTCATGGCATCCAGTTTCCAACCAGTACGCATTCCCTTTCCATGTACACCCTTAGCGATTTCAAGCTGTTGCTAGTGTTGAAAAAGGGAAAAGACCCAACAGTTGCTGGCTGGCAACAGCGCCGTGGATATGGAGGAGACTGTGAGAGCACGCCCTAGGTGTACAACAAGTGAGGTGTATGATCGATGATATTCTTCCATCTAGGTAGGGTGTGGTTATCTGATGTTGTTGGTTTCTTTACTAGGCAAACGATGGTATATCCCTGGGTTGCAACCGAATCGGTATATTCGTTGGGTTGCAGTTGTATGAGGGATGTTTCTGGCGTGCTTATGCCTAGTAATGCGTGATGAACTCGTTAAGGTGGATGGGTGGCGAACTGAACGTTCCCATCCCTTGTTTCGCAGCACACCAGTCCTTCCAAGCCCTGAGTTGAGCCTTGCGAGAGCCTCCTGGAGATGTGAAGAGGAAGGGGGGGGTTTCTAATCTTCTCCTCGGCTCTCACCTCAATCTTCCGGCTGGCCCTCAGGAGGAAGATGTGGAGGTGCAAAGACAACGGCATGATGAGCAACTTGTGGTATTCTGGTGTTGTTGTTGCTAGAAGGAAAAGGCTGCTGGCTGCCATGGTAAGAGTCTGGCTGTATCGTCAGTCAGAGGTCACGTGGGTGAGCCTCACTACCAACAGAAGATGTCCCCAACACTCTCTGGCTGCTGGATCACTGAAGAGGTCCAGACTATCTCGTCCGCCTCCTCAGCGGTTAACGGAGCAAGCTCTCCTCCAGCACGCTCGCTCCACTTGAGAACCCTGTCCTCCAGATCAACCTCACAATCTCCATCACCAACCAGACTCTTGGGGCATCATCCCCACCACTAGAGCTAGACAGTAGCTCGTCGTCAACATCAGCACCTCCTTCAGAGTCATCATGGCCATAACGCGGTCCTTAATCTCAGGAGTTCTACGCTTCGAAGGAGGTTGGGGTCGTCCGAGGTGACTGTGAAACGGGGACCATCGTAGATGCGGTGCTGGGTCCTCGGCTCCGTGGATGCGCTGCATCCCGACAGCACCCTTCCTCATAGAGCAGATTCCTGTTGGATAGTCCTAAGTCGGGTTCTTCAGAAGTTCCTCATATCTTGTGCCTGGGAGACCGGCGTAGCAGCGCCTTCTTCGGGAGGATCGGGAGGGTCGTCGTCATCGTTCTCTTCCTCAGCTGCTCCGGCGAGCCTCGTCATGAGGGCCATGCAATAGTATATCTGCATGATGTGGATGCTGGTTCCTCAGGTATAAAAATGAGCGCATAGGCAACAAGTCCCATCTGAGGGGACATTGCTCCATGGTGTCGGTCTAAGGAAAAGAAACGTCTGCTCGGTATGTATATGAACGGACGATTTAACCATCCTTCCCAAGAACGATAATGGGAAAAGCTGCAGTTGTCCATTCCATCGCGGGAGAAGGACTCATCCTTGAGCTGATGGTGTCATCTAATCTTGATATGGGCGACCAATCGTCAATCGTGGCGCCTCGGTGGTCCTCATCACACCAGACTGCTATGCATTCCGGCCTCGGCGCCCTGGATTATGAAAATAGGAATAATCCGTCTGTTGTAAGACTTGAGGCAGATCGACTTGGCTAGCAGATTCACTAGCATCGTGCAATCTCTTCGGCCTAGAACGTTGTCCCACTGGAATCAAAGGAAGTGGTGTGTTGGCTAGGATGGCCTGAATGATAGGGGGCATCGCCGTTGGGTTGCTTCGCGAAGATGATTCCATGGTGTTATGGGATATTCTGTCTGGTATTGACTTTAGTAGACTGGCCTTATTGTGAAATCTTCGATGGGATAAGAGACGACCGGCCTCATATGGAGAATGAGAGGTGATGAATTCTTTATAAGCAAGAAAAAAAAGAAGTCGTGCGGCTTGACAGGATACAGTCGCGAGGCACGGACGATAAAGGCCCGACAGTTAAAGTATAGGTCCTGCTTAGACGGGTGCAACTCAAGTTCCTCATCTCAAATTAAGGCTTGTCTTGACCGAGATTCGACGTAGTGTCGTCGATCGCTTCTTTCCACTTCCTAGGGCTCATCCATAATACAGCCCAGAAAGTTTCGATACGTATGACATTCCTTTTCTCGACCTGTATGTACGAAGGAGGATAAACCCATCGGTTTAGGAGGAAAACTGGACGTCTGCCTCAGTTTGTTGTTCTTCAGCGCGTACTTTCGCATTGTGGGCAACTTCGGGGTTGTGTTCCCAATGTATTCGGCGATTGCTTTCCAAATAGATGCCACGGTTTTTGTTGTGTCCCTCTACTCAGCGTGGTTTTAAGGATATCCTGCTAGATACAGGTGCCAAGGAAGCCAATGATCCTGCCTTTGGCATGCTCCCAGGTTTCATATGTTGCAGTGAATACGAAGCCAGCGAGAGTGGGACGATGCGTTCCGCGTGGAGGCGCTGGACTGTCAAGCGGTGTCGACAGCAAGTGTTGGCGGAGGACCGGCTTCGAAAGTGAGCCGATGAGCTTGGCGAACTTGTGGTCTTGTGGCTGACCGCCAGTTGGAAGTCCGCGTTGCAACGGAGACCGTTGTCTCCCATTTAAAGGTACTTCCCCTTGAGACGCTGTATGACCCGGCGCGTAGAAGAATACATTTGTTCTTCACTCCCCTTCTACTGGGTGCACGGGTTGATAGTCGTTCCATCAAGCGTTGTAACGATATATGAGTCCTGGCATGTGTTGCGTGGTTTGTTGAGGTCCGCTGTCTCAACTATGACGTGGTCTGGGTTGAAGCATCAGCCATTGTGGCATAAGTGCGAGACCTGATAAGCGCCATCGGAAGTAAGTCGCAACTGGTTTTGGAAGCAGTGCAAGCTCGGACGAGATATGGCCACGGCTCGCGATGATAAGGCCGAAGAAGTACGACTGAGGGCGAAGGATACCGGCAATGGAACGGGGTCACAGTCTGACCGGCAGTGACTCGGACTTCGATATCGTGCGAAGGCTCGAGCAAGGCAGGGGTCTCACCGTCCTAGAAAAGAAAAGGAAAAGTCAGCAACGTAAGAGACAGGAAGGGATGAGTAACTTATCGTACATTCACTGCAAGCGCCAGAAGGAAGTCATGATTGGTACGAACACCAGTCGACAGGTGGGCTTGTGGCTGACCGCCAGTTGGAACTCCGCCTTGCAACGCATCTAAGCACCGGCAACCATCAACACCACAGGGGTCGCGGTCAGACTATTCTTCTAAGTAGTCGTGTTGCCCTACGGCTAGCGAGGCGACGGCGTTAGTTCAGCAGCTTTGTGCTTCTCATAGGCGGCTTTTGATGTTACCGAGTCGAAATACGTCGTACTTGAGGTGCCGCTTTGATCTTGGCCTTGGGTTTGGTTCCCACGAGGGGCTTGAGGAGTTCTGTGGTGATGGTCATCTGCAACGAGCAAGGGTTAGTTTTGGCATGTAGGGAATACGGACTGGCAGAAGACTCTGGGGTTCCCTTACCACACCTACCCATATCTAGTGATAGTTGACACACAATACCGTGAAGGAACCACTGATAGTTTGCGGTTCTTGTACTCCATCACTAGGCTCCCTTTCCTCTGTTTTGGATGCCTTTGGCGTCGGGCGAGCCGTCATGACATAGAGATGGTGATCTGATAATCTTGACTGACATCGCCGATGACTTCAAAAAACCAGATAGATACAGGAAGTAGGAATGACAGAACTACAGTCCCCGATCTTGGACCAAGCGGAGGCAACCCGTTGGAGTGCCTGTTCAATACGCCAAAGCTCGAGCTGGCTGAGCTCGTACTCGGCGACCACACCGCGAAGGTGCATGTATCCGTTCCAGGTCGTCTGAGCAGCGCCCCAAAGTTCTTTGGGAGAGGAAGGCAGTAGGTAGCGGACTATATCGCCGACCCTTCGCTGGGCCTTAGCCCCGTCAACCTGCAGCACATCACCATCCAGAGTTGGCCTCGAACCGTGAGCACCTAAGTCTTATGGTTCAGGTCCAGGTTTGTCACCGTCCTCTCGCCAAGCGTTCGTCGTGGCTAACTGTTTTTTCCCAGGCAGGCATTGTTTCGCCAGAGGAGGCGATGGAGCGTCTCAACCAGTTACAGCCCGCTACGTCCGCGACGACTCCCGCGCGAAAACTCTTGCTTCATTCCGCCCCCGGATGTGCTCCTTTGTGATATAGGAGTCCTCACTACAAGATGTCAGTCGTGCGGCATAATTGGTATACATCTTCGATATGTTTCCAATGACTGCAGGTCAATTGTCCAACATTGGGCGTACGATGCCTGAGAGTTCGCCGATGGGCCTTGTTGACGTTACGGTACGCCATAGGCTCGTTGGGGACAGTGTGTTCGCTGGTGCGGGGCTTGCAAATTGGACAGGATGGTTGCGCCACTATTGGACACCGGATGGGTCAGCAAATATCTGCCGGAAGCGGTTGTCGAACCATCGAAGCATGCCTTTGAGACGTTGCATGTCGGTTCCCAGGTCTAATCGTAGCGATTACTGTCGCTGAGGATGAGGCTGTTTGTGCTGGTGTATAGGATATTGCTGCCGGTTCGTGGTATTCCACCCCAATCGGCAGTCCACGATAACTCGTCCCATCTTGTCTATCAAGTACGGCATGATGTTGTAAATGTGTCTCTGTCTCAGTGACCGTCATATTCTGCACGCCCTTTCCTGCATTCCAACTGCTCATATGTGATGACGTGATCTCTTCCCTCCCTTGTGCAGAATCAAGGGTTCGGACTTCGATCCCGCTGATAGTCATCGTCTGATATGTTTCTCTCTGAATTCCCTCTTCTAGCACCATTTTCCGGTATAGCTCGACCTGCTGTGCTTCGCCCAGACGTGGCAATGTCTTGGCGGGTCTTTGGTGGGCACTCTATGAATGTTGAATAAACAATCGTAGATTAATCGTGCAATGGCAAAGTGAGAATGTTGGCCTTCGCAGTCGAGTGCATACATAGCCGGGTTGGAAGTAACGCTGATGTTATGGTTGGGAAGCGTCGGTGCGGCAAGATATATACAAGCGGCACAATCCGACTTGCAGTCGACAGGCTTCTTCCCGAATTGAACTTCGGAAGTTTCTTTTCAGCGAGTTCCAGTTGTCAATGAAGGATGCGTGCTAGGGGGTCTGGGAGACAGCAATGAGTTCGGGGGTAGGCACTTGACGCCGACTTGTGTTTCATCTAGGGGAAATCGCTGGCCTTCTTTTCCCTGTCTGAAAATGGAATGGATCAGTATGCGTGACAGGAATATCAAACGGATAAACTTACGGAAAAAGTGCCACAGTCGAAGCAGGACTATGAAATTTGTGGCCTTCATACCAAAACCGTCAAGCCTTTGACTAATGGCATCGTCGCACACCTCGTAGCGGATGACAGGCATGATGTTGTCAATTTCGGCCACTTTCGGTAGCTCTAGCAATTTACAAAGAGCATCGGATGTCTACGCAAGGCCAACCTGGAGAGTATTCTTTAGCTGTAGCGCGTGGCCGCTGGCTCGTTGAGAATACATCGCGAGGACCGCACGCGATAGTCATCTCAGGTGTAGCACAGTGATTTCGACGATTCAGGTACTGCTCAGGTGCAAACAGCTTCTGGCATCCGCCATGGCAGGCAACCATCGACTGAGGATGCATCTGGCGAGATGGCCAATCAATTGCTCAATGATGTTACCCCCGTTGATCATCGTGACACTAGCCTGAGTTGCGTCCTCGATGAGACGGTCGGCTAAAATAATACTGAAAGACAAAGGTCTGTTGAGCGAGCACCTCACGAACTCGTTTGCGTGGTTCGTAACCTCTGGCTGGGTCTTTTCGTGCGTTTCCCCACCAATAATTGTATCAGGCACCCTTAAATAACAGGTAGTCGAGGAAGAAGATATGAAAGTGAAAGGAGGAGTTGAACCCGTAGGGTGGCCTCGTCTACCGCTGAGGCGTAATATGCCTCTTCACGAGTACAGACCAGTCTAGTGAATTGGGTGGGCCGGAAAAAGTGTTGGCTGTAGTCGGTGCGCGAAGGATGTTCATGATCTCGTCCTTCCGACTCTGCAGATCCAGTTTAGGAAGGTGTTACAGGTAGAACCATGAACAAGGGCATGGGTTTGGCTGATTTTGCCGGTAATGCTGGCGAGTTGGGTTGATACGATTGCCATCTTTGATGAGATTAAGGAATTGTTCTCAACTTGTTAGGTGATGTTTCGTCCAATGAGAGGATATGGGGGAGGTATAGTGTAGCCGAGGAAAGAAAAAACCACATAAATCAGACGACGAAGAAGAGGGCAAAAGAGAGAATCCCAGCAGCCTACAAACCAACCTGACGCGCCCATCGAACTCCGAGGCTCGTTCATGGCGCCCAGGACCTCCCCATCCAGGCTCTGACGCCGCGTACTTGGTTCTGAATCGCTCAAACGCGGCTCCAATCCTTGATATGAGCGAGAAGGCGAAATTCGCCGCCGTAAATCGTGATGGCTCGGAAGTATCAGGTTTGCTCCGCCTTTGCCTTGAGTGAAATGGTTGGAAGAATGTTTCCGATGATAAGCGTCTTGTGACGGATTCTTGCCGCCTTCCCTAGCATCCCATATCCGTTTGAACCTCCTCCCATCTACCTATAGTACGTCGGATCCACGACTTGCTGTTTCTTGTGGGACGAGAGCGTGAGCTGCCTCGTATACGGGTTCTCCTGATGCCCTTAGTCGGGGTACGGGGGCCGTTCACTGTCGGGTCGTTCTCGGTAAACCGGCCGCGAATAGTCCCACCACCTCCCAGTGGCTGCGAGGCCAGTGAGATCGTATCCCTGGTGAACTCAACCGACTCGTCCCAGCGTGAGGCGATCTCATCAATGGTGGCGCTACTTTTACAACAGGCTTGCTTATAGGGATGCGCATTCCATTCCACCTAAGCAAAACCATAGCCTACCTAGGGTACACCAGGACCACACTTCTCGTTAGATTGAGTTTGGTGGCGTATTGATACCTTAGGGTTAGGGCTGCTTAGGGTTACTTAGGGCTAGGGTTAGGGTTAGTGTTTGCCCATTTGCAAGATGTTAACACCACCAAAGAAGCCATCGGTATTGAGGTGTCAATGGTTCAATGTGCGTGTCTGCTATCACACACATTATCGTGGTCCCCATCTTTCCATGTATAGCCTGGGTTTGTATCCGGCGTGGAAAGACTATCCCCAAACCTCGCCTCTTTTCACAGCAACGGCGTCAGCGTAACATGCTTGCCAATTGTCAACTCGCTGTCGAGGTTTGGATAAGTGTTTTGTCGAGACTTGAAGACCTTTTTGGCATTGTCAATCCGTCCGCCCTCGTCTCCGTCCTCGAAAACATGGTACTAGCAGGAGAGGTGGCGCTTTGACGCCGACTTTGACCGGTTGTTGTCTTCGTTCATATGTGCGGAAGATCTGCTCTGCTAGATCAACAACAGATCAACAGCATGTTCTTGCTTCTTCGGAAGCCACTTGAGTTGATATGCTCAGGTTGCCGTTCAGAGCCCTTAGAACTCATGGTAAGAAAGATAGTATGATGGATCTTTGGCAACAAGAAGCCGCTGCTCGTTAAGGTGCAAATACATCTTAGAAAATATGGTAAGAGAGAGGGTGGGAGAGTGGATGAGAGACTAGATAAGGGGCTTCGGATTCCTCAATAGCATAGGTAGAAAAGTTAGCAAAGGACAAATAGGAAGAGAAGGGATGCGTACGAATGATCAAACAGATCGAGGAAGTGACGTTGTTCTCTGCGTGCGTACAGAGACGAAAGATTGATTATCATCCCCCCACGGGTTTGAGTTGTAGCCACACCCATGCGGGGGGTGACTGGGATGAATCCGAATTGCTCAGTGGTGACGGTGTCAAAATGACGATGTCCGCTTCTGCACTCATTGAGTCGTACTTAAGGCAGCCTCGAGCTTCCGTACATGAGTTGGTCCCAGGTTTCTTGTGAAGCGGGAAGTTGTCTCCCCCTGTTGCTCAAGCAGACCCAAATAAGGTGCCCCTTTGGCGGTGCAGTAGTGGCGTCTGCTCGGGAGGGTCTCGACATTCTTTGTAAAAGCGCAGGCTACTCAAGGCCACATGTAATAGTTGCAGTTGGTGCCAAGGCTACTTGGGGGCTAAGGCAGAGCATGTTTGCGGCGGTGTCTACATGTTGTTGCCAGTTCCATCGTTGACCAGCTTTCTGGAGAGGCTGATAACCCGATCCCTTCCCCAAAGCATTACGTATTTGATTTTGTGACTGTAACGACCGCACTTCGCGCAGACCTTGTCCAAGTGAGAGCGGTACCGTTGGAAGACGGCGCAAAACTTGATTTCGAGTTCACACTGTGACTCCCGCATCATCGGCTTGAGAATGGTGTTGTACTACTCCCTTGCAATGTATGTCGTAATAGAGGGCTCATGATAACTACCCGAGACAGCGAGGACATTCTGCGGGTAGCCAGCGACTTGGTCGTTGGCGCCCATCGCACACGCCATCATTCTAGACTCGAGCGTTGGCCGAAGGCGTTGTCTGGAGACGGCTTTTGTAGCCGACCGCCCTGGGTACATACCGGGACCCATCAGGCCACCGAAAGTGAAGCGAGGCCCAAAGTCGGACTCGACCTATATATTTGTGAACCTGCTGAAATCGACCTGTACGGGGCCATTGTCGCAGGTTTGCCTGATGATTCAGAGACTCGATAGGGAAGATATGGCAAACTTGCGGTTGAAGGACGCTGCGTCATTGCGAACCAGACCGTTATTCAATCGGTTCAGCAGCCTAAATTTTCCGTAGGCCCTTTTGTACTTCCTTTGGACAAGGCTACGGGCTTTTCATCTAGCTGAGTCAGGCAGCTGTATTCGGTGGATAGAAATCCAAGTCGGAAGAAGACTCGAGTCCACTCCGCAGCACGCAGGAACCGCCAAAGCTGGTATACGCGTCCAAGAAGTCTGGGTTCTTCTTTGCCTCAAGGGCCTTCTGATAGGATGTGAAGTAATGAATGAGCGCTGCAGCGCTCTTGAAAGCGGCCTGTTGGAATAAAGTTAGGGTCATGTTCCTATCATGATTGGAGCAGATTACAAGCTTACCACCTGAGGGCAGAGATTCACAGGCATGCCAGCTGGAGCAAAGTTGAAGCGACAGAAGCGTTCTACAGGGAAGATCTTGATGAAGTCAAGACCCTGTTAGATATTAGTGTGATGATCCAATGATGTTAGGACCATGATCCGTCAATGAACTTACATCGTTGCGAGGATTCTCAGAAGCTGGGAAAATTTGGTAGGTCGTGGTATTCCATTTGGTGCGTTCGGGGAGGATATCAAGGCACTCGCTGCGACCATTCTTCCGACGATATA
>JAHSQG010000072.1:0-27102 GCA_020631755.1 Colletotrichum sublineola | reverse complement strand
ACTTGAGCAAATCCTCGGCAGTCGACAAATCCGATGAAGGTTCGCAAAAGAAATACGCAGAGAGGAGCGGCCAACGCCCGTTGTTTTCCTTCTCGTCAGCTTCAATCATTTTCCTGACGCCATTTAGTGCTGCCATAGTAGCTCGCGTCTTTCCTCTTCCTTCTGGTCCGCGAATGTACAGCGCCTGCCCTCTCTTATGCTGTGACGCACTATCTGCGTCGTGGTCTTCCTTCAACCAGTCGAGATATACCGGTTCCTGGGGGATCCAGATAGATGGAGGGAATTGGGTTATAAGCGTATCTTGCTTCTTCGATACTTGAACACCGCTCAACAACTCCTTTACTTCATTGACAACTTCTGGCTCAATGCCACGCGTCGAGTTCAATCGGCCCTTGGCCACAAGGCTGGCGCCGTTGATGAGCCTCTTCAGGGGCTCCTTCACGAGCTTGTATCGAGAGTCCTTCAAGTCATTGAATTTGACAAGGTCTCGATGATTGGCTTCGAGCGCCATCTCTTCCTTAACACCTTCCAGAGTTGCTGATTCTCTTGTTACGAACTCCTGGGCCTTCCTGGGGATAATGGTTTTGGCGATCTTTGACATAGCTGCACCGTACCTCTCCTGTGTAAAGTCGGTTGGGTGCTTTTCGTAGAAACATGCGAGTTTGATCGCCGGGCTCAACTTAATGGCCAACCGCAAAAGGTCGTTGCGCAAATTCCTCAAGCCCTCGTTCCCAGGCGTCATCATCTTCACCAATTCCGAAGACTTAGCAACACCTAGCTTCTCACCGACGTCTCCAAGCATGGAGGCCACAGCGGCAACATGGGCTCCGGCGAAAGGAGTTCCGAAGAATGCGCATCCCGCAACGCATTCGAACATTCTTGGAAAATGATCCCGGAGTGCATCCGCGGCAAGTATGATGGCCTGTAAGACTTGTTAGCCCCGACTGGTGTTTGGAAGCAATTTGCAGTCCTCAATTCACCTGGGCAATGACCAACCCACCCATGCTATGCCCAATAAATACGATGGGACGATCTCGGACTCCCTAACCCAGGTATCAGCATCCTTGCGTTGCCTCAGGACATGTCAATAAAAAAAGATCACCTCTCGATTTGCTTGCAGGCTCTCCAGCATTGATTTGGCAATGTCCCTCAAGAAGGCCCTGACTTTGAGGTCGCCAGTCCACGCAGACGTGTATTGATACAACAGTATCCGAGCTCTGGGGAAATCCCTTGCCAGGCCATCCTTCTTGTTGGCGGATTCGGATGAGTTCTTGGTGACGCCATCATAGATGCCTGTCGCCCAGTTAAACCCGGATTCGGACTTCCAACTGTCTTCTGGGTGTGCACCCAGCCCTGGTACAAAGACAATGCTGCCAAAGTGTCAACCCTCGCACCGAATCCATAAGCCCCCTGGCATGACAACATACTCAACCTCGATACTGATGGAAATCTTCTCTTTCTCGGGATTGTACAACTCTTTGATGCCCTGCTGAACTGTCTGGTAGGTCGTCTTGGGCTTCGGGACTCCTGGGGCGCCGCCGTTTGGCACTCTCCTCGTTCCTGTGCGGCGTATAGACATGATGTTGCTGGTCACTGACTGCAGTATCTCAACCGCAGAGCACGCGTCTATCCAAGGCTGGGGACAACCGGCTTTGATAAAAGACCATGGGAGCTAGGCAACGGCATAAGAGTGCCCTTGCGGGGCTATTGTCAGTTTGGGGGCCAGAAGCGCACATTAATTCCAGTGAACCCTTGTAGTCAAGCGGTCGCCCAAAACGACCTTGGTGGCGTTAGTCGCCTAATGCAATGTGATCCTGCGATGTCCAACGGCACCAATAGTAATATCGGCTGAATCAAATGCTCCCAAATTTGTAGCGCTGTCCCACCGTAAGCAATTAGTCCTGCAGTGCGTCAGCAACCTCATTAGTAAATAAACCCAAGCTCATTTCAAACGACAGGGGAGCGACCTGGGCCCCAATGAATGCGGTTGCCTGCTGGCATCTTAACCAAAAAGGGTTCCCAAAGTCTCGCTAGCCGTCCTTTAGACTATTCGCAATCAGAGCCTCGTCGACTGACACCGCCACAAAAAGGCAGCGTAGCATTTAAACTCGGACCTGGACAGATTGGATGTGTTGGGCCGGGAACCATAAGGTCACCCTCAACCCTGTTGATGAAAACTTGTACTCTCGCCGTCAAAACAGCAGGTCAGCGCGGAACTGATATCCCAAAGACCAACAAAAGACACGACACAACATCCCTCTAGTGCCAAGCTCCTCTCAAGCCGCATGATGGAAAAGTCATCGTCTGTGCCTTTCACCGTCCGGGTGTTTGAGAATGACTACAAACCCGCAGGACCAGTACAACAGCCTCGAGATTTCGGCCATCTCATGCCGGCAACAAGCCGAGCAAAAAATGATCACGTCGTCATGGCGCAAGCCGAAGACATCGAATTCCTGGAACGAGAACTCCTCGTGCGACGGCTGAACGATATACAGGGCCTCCTCTGGCTCTGCGGTCGTCCGATGCCGCCCCGGCCTCTTCATCACCAGGCGCTGATCTCACGCGACATCCAAGTTACAGAGAGCCCGGAACTCCATCTCATTTGGACCAAGAACCGAATATATGTCAAGCCCATACCCCGGTGGCTTTTGAGCCCAGACTTCTGGACCGTCCACCTGGCTGTTGATGTTGCTGATCATCAGCGCTATCAGCGGAAGCAGCAGCTCCTCGAATGTGCGCTCGGATTCCTCTTCACTTACACCGCCCTCATCGCGTACGAGAGCGATTATCAAATCGCCTCCGACAAGGGGCTTATTCCGAAAGAGGTGAGCTGGTACGGCTGGAAGGCCTTGTCGGCCCAGATCGTTCAGAACCATTGTTATGCGTCCGTCAACCCGCGATACTGGTACGGTGAGCTTCGTCTCAGCCGGCTGAACAAGATTTATCGGGTCCGCCTGGGATATGTGCTTCGCGGATTTTCCAAAGTGGCCTCCCATGCGGTGTACGAGGACTTGCTCCAGGATAATTTCGGGACGCTCGCAGGGATCCTCGGTTACGTTGTCATCGTCTTGACGGCTATGCAAGTCGGATTGGCCACAGATAAGCTCGTCGGCGACAGCTCGTTCCAGAACGTCAGCTATGGGTTTACAGTCTTCTCTATATTGGCGCCACTGGTCGCCTGCGTTGCCATTTTCGGCGCCGTACTGGTCATGTTCGTGAGTAATTGGATGGTAACCAAGGTGTATGAAAGGAAGAGGTTCCAAGAAATGGGCGTGGAGCCGTTTTGGAGAGACAAGAAAAACGGCCGGTACGATCATGTAGCGGCAACATAGAACGTGGCAGATTAGGACAAGACGAAGTTGATACCCATATGAATAGACGTGCATCAAGATATGATGTGAGGTCCGTCGATGTGTCTAAGGCGTGTATGTTTGCAAAGTGAAAGACTTGGAGTCTCCATCTAGGTAGGTTAGGTACCTTGGCAGGCCCCGAGCTTGGGCGGTTATTCGCATTCGAAAAGCACGGATCCCTGTACAACTGGCGGCTTGCTCGGTGCCTGGGCAAGCGCTATAGCTAGCACCTGCGTGCCTGCCAACCCCAAGCCAGTGGACCCTTAGGTACCTACAGCACTCAAGTTAGACTTCACCTTTATGTGAAGCTTATCTCCCAAAGCTCTCATAGAACATTGTCGTTCCCAATATCACCCACCCACCGGAACGTCCCACTGCAGGAACAATCAGATATGGCCACGAAAGGAACCAAACCCATCGGCGCCGAGCGCCACTGTCTCGTCACAGTCGGCGCCACAGCCCGATTCACCCAGCTACTGACCGAGGTCCTGGGCTCCGCGTTCCTCGACTTCCTCACCGAGAACCGCTACACCCATCTCACTCTGCAATGCGGCAAGGACTATGAGCACTTCTCCCGTCAGGTCCTGCCGCCCTTCCTGGACCGGTACCCGGACCTGGAGATCACCGCCTTCGACTTCGTTGACGATCTGACCGTCGAGATGACGAAGTGCCGGGCTCATCCGCGCGTTCGAGAGGCCGGCGTGGTCATTTGTCATGCAGGTAAGGAGAACAGAAACACATTGGGATGTTGTAAATACCGGGATGCGAGCCTGAAGGCTAACACGCATACTGTATCGAAAAGGCACAGGGACCATCCTCGACGGAATGCGCGTCAGTGTTCCCCTCGTCGTTGTCCCAAACCCCACCCTCAAGGACAACCACCAGGTCGAGCTGGCCGAGGAGATCCAGCGCCAGGGTTACGGGATCTGGGGCCGCCTCGGAGACCTCTCGTGGGCCCTGGAGCAGCTGGACCTGCAGCTTGATAAGACCGAGCGGCAGTTTCGGCCTCACTCTGTGGACACGGTGATCGACATCAATATGGACTTGTGGCAGGTCAGCAGCGCCATGATCGGCCGGTACTCTGGGGAGTCTGCTCTTCCTGCGAAGACGGCCAAGGTTAATGGCAGCAAAAGTGCTGTTACTGGTCTTGGTGAGGTGCAGCGGGAGGAGGCCACGCAGATGACGATGGACTAGGAGCCCCGTCGGCGTTGGCCACCTCCTTCGTCCTTCTGGTAGTGGGAGGTAATAGGCTCTGTACTACGAAGGTAGACAAAGCAGACCGGCTGCAGATATGTACGGTTTGGGGCGAAAAGGCATATTCTAGACACGCGGGAGATACCCAGTTTCACACGGCGTTCTTGGTTAGGAGAAGATAGCATCACGCTTTTTTTTATTTATATATATCATTCAGTCATCGTCGCCTATCAAAAAGTGCGCCTACGAGTCTAATTCCAGCCTGATTACTGTAGCCCGGCCACGGTCCATACCTTAATCGCGGCATCGCCACCAGCGCTCGCAATCTTGCTTCCACCCTCGACCCACGCAACGCCGTTGACACCGTCCTTGTGCGCGTTGAGAGCCTTGACGCGGCTCCCGGGCTTCGCCAGGCTCCACACGCAGACGTGCGTGTCCAGCGCTCCGGAGACGGCGTGCGTCGCGGCGTCGTTCCAGCTGATGCACGTCACCCTCGCCGTGTGCGCGGACCAGCGGTCCGTCGCGACCTCCCAGTCGGCGGTCTTGTACGCAACGATCTTGCCGATCTGGTTGCCCGCAGCCAAGTACTGGCCGTCCTTGGAGTAGGACAGACAGGAGATCTGGGCGGTCGACTTATCGAGGGACTTGGTCTCGGAAAGCTTGCCCGTGCCATCCGCGGTGTAGATTTTGACGGAATTACCGGAACCCACTGCCACCGTCGAGCCGTAGGCGGCGACGGCGCCGGGAGCGAAGCCAAGGCGGTTCTCGGAGACGAGCTTGTTGTTCTGGTAGACATCAACGCCCTCGATGGTCGCCACGTACAGCTTCCCGCCAGTGGCGGCGACGCCCTTAGGCTGTGCGGAGAGCTTGACGGACTCGCCGGCAAACGTGTTGGCCGACTCGTCGACTATGCGCAGGTGGTCGTCCCATCCCACGCTGTACGTCTGTCCCGCCTCGGCGCTGAACTGGGTGACCTGATTCGTGTGTGCCTGCCCATCGACGACCGATCCGGTGCCCGAGGCCACGTCCCACTGGCAGACGCGGCCGTCGAAGCTGCCAGTCCACAGTGTCTGGCCCTTGCCGTCGGACGAGGCGCCCAAGGCCGTGATGCTCTTGTTGTGGCCCTGCACGATTTTGTTGGGCTTTTCGCTGCCCTCGTTCAGGTAGACCAGGTCGCCGTTGAGGTTCAAGCTGATGATCAGACCGTCCGTTCTGCCGTGGGGGTAAACGACGCCAACCTGCTGATCACCCACGCTGACGCCCTCGCCAAATTTCCACGTCTGCGTGGCCTTGCCCGCCTCGACGTCCCAGAGCTTGACGGTCTGGTCCGCACTAGCAGTGACGAACTTGGTACCGTCCTTGGCCCACGAAACCGCGAAAATGCTGCCAGTGTGTTCTCCCTCTCCAATCGAGATCGTGGGCTCGCCCGTCTTGCCATCGTAAAGCTGAATGCGCCTGTCGGCGCCGACCGTCACGAGCTGGTTGCCGTCGGGGGAGAACGCCGTACCGAAGACGAAGCCCTTGTGGGTCGAGGCGTGCTTCGAATTGAACTTAAAGGGCGCGCCGTGCAGGAAGCAGAGGGAGCCATCGTCGGAGACCGTCGCGGCTCGCAGTGGGCGCTGCTGCCGCACGGCGACCGAGTTGATGACCTTGGAGTGACCGCTGATCTCTCCGACCGAGTTACCGCTGTCGGCCGTAATGCAGTGGCCGAACCGCTCCTTGCCGTCGCCGACGGCGATGATACGCTGGGAGTCGCCGTCCCATGCAATGTCGTTGATACGACCCGAAATGATGTGGTACTCGCCTGGTGAGCAGATCAGTATCGAGAGCCGTATACCGGGTGTCTTGGGCGTGTGCTGTATGTACCCTTGGTGTTCTCGGCCTCGACGGCATCCCAGACTTTCACGGCACCTGAGACATCTCCACTGGCAACGTAAAAGCCGCTTGGCGAGAAGCGGGCAACGCTCGTTTGTGCGGTGTGGCCAACGTACTGCTTGCTCACGGAAGGGTTGTCGATGGATCGGAGGAAGATAGATTTGCCGGCCTGAGAGGATGCATTGTCAGCCAGAGCTGGGTTTAGTTGAGGGGAAACGCTAAACTAACGGCATAGGCGAGACGCTCTCCTTTGTTGTCAGAGGAGAGCTGCGTCGGCTGGCCGCGCTGGGTAGCGGGCGAGGCAGCTAGTATCTTCTCTATGGTGACAGACATGATGGAATCCTAACACGCCTATACTAAATTCAATGCAGATCGAGCCCCTCGAAGCTCTACACGAAGACAATGGAACAGACAGCAAGTGTTGGAGAGAAACGGGGGTTGAGCAGAGTGTTAGCTTCAAGCTAGGCACCACAATGGCGGTCGACGGTATCGAGTGGGAACCTGGGCCTGGACCTGGGATGGCGATCAGGGAACAGGTAGAGGGTGGAGGGGCAGTGTTAGTGCTGTTGCGGGGCATGCATGACGTTCCCTGTCGCCAGCCAACCAGTTTCGCGCAGTCAGCCTAGAGTCTGTTGAAGACATCCTACCTAGGTAGGTAGATAGTTTCCCGAACATCTTACCTGAAGTATGCCACAAGGCAACGGAAAAACGACGCAAATACTACAGCTATTCGGCCATCTTTGCTACAAAGTGCCCAATCTGCCCGACGTAACCATCTGTCCTCGCTCAGCCTGCTTGGCAAGTGACGACACGCAAAGTAGATGTTGCGCCTACCTAGGTTACACGCACGCATCATACAAATGAACCCAGACGATGGCTTTAAATCTCGATACCTGATTACCTGATTCCTCATGACAGCAAGCCGACATTGGCCGTTGCAGTCTCCTAGTTTAAGAGGGTGGATGAAAGCAGAATTGCTCTTTGTCACTGTTAATTTATGCAAGTCTGCGCACATGAGGTGGGTCAGACAACAACAGTGTTGTCAGTGGCTCAAGCACACACAAATGCAGGTATATAAGTGCCTAAATTACCGTAAGATCGCAACAAATAGTCATCGCTTTCCTAGCTCAATTTGGTCAGAGCGTCCGACTTTTAATCGGAAGGCTGTGGGTTCGAGTCCCACGGATCGCGGTAATCTTTTGCAAATCTTTTTTATATGATTCTTCTCACTTATTGGCACACTTCGCAACTCTCTTTTCCATTTCTTCTTTGTCTTATTCATCTTGATCCTACGGCCTACTACCTACTACCTATGTGCGAGGGCGAATTCTCGTCTTTAAACCGATGTCAGCCACTCCGTCGCCAAGATCGGAAGACAGAGTTCTCGATATCGCAGGCAAATCCGTAATTGTCGTTTACGCAACCTCTGAAATGATCACTGCTCTCTTCTCCAATATTCCAGTTTTTCCCTTTGACTTTCCGCCCATTTTTTTTTTCTTTCGTTACAAAATCGGCATTTACACCAGTGGGACATGGCATCTTTGAAATCCGTTTAATTCTCGTGCAGTCGAGCTCAACATACATACTTCCTAATGACACAACCCGAGTGGCTGTCTATCGCGAAAGCCATACAACAGGGTTTCCCTAGAGATATATCCGACCGAAAGGTTATGCGAGACCAAACGCCTTTTTCTATTCGCAGACACTGCCAGAAAGCCATACCCACACCAAAAAAAAAAAAGACCTTTTGTTCATTCGTGTAGGTTTGTCAGCCGTCTATTTCTTCTTGCCTTTGGACTTGCTCTTGGCATTGGTGGCCGACTTGGTTGATGTGACGCTCGACGCTCTAGAAGGAGCCGCTGATGTGTTCTTGCTTCCGGCCTCTGACTTGACGTTGTCTAGTGCCTTGTTCTACAATCATCGTCAGCAACGACTCTTCGTGGTTCAGAAGCTCGTCTTCTGCGTTCTCACCTTGACACCATTCTTGGATTTCTTCTTCGCTGGTGCCATGCCCAGGATGCTGTCCTCGTCATTCTCCTCGTCATCGGCTTCTCTCTTAACCTTTCCGTTGACGCCGTTTGCCCCCTTTGTAGGGTGAACATCCTCAAATTCCTTGACTATGGTCGTCAACAACGTAGTGCAGCGACGGCTCAACTCGACGGGCGTTCTGCTGAGGAAGAACCAGTCGAAACGGAAGAGTGGGCTCTCTGCGATTTCATCTCGCATTTTCTCATACAGGCCGGGCGAGTCGATGCCATACTTGTCGAGAAGAACCAGCAAGAATCGATCCTCCTCCTCGGTGTACACCTTTTTGTTCGTGGTGGAGACGGAATAGTTGATCTTCAGCTGTTGCAAGGGGACACGGTATTGAGACATCTTCTTGCGAAGCAGCTTTCTCTGGTGTTCGATCTTACGCATACGCTCCTCGCCATCTTCAATGACCTTGATGTACTTGTTGTAGTCTGCGATCTCCGTATACCGCTGCCAAAAGACCTTGGCGTACTGTTTAACTTCGGCGGCCGTCTTGTTGTCGATGTCTTCTGCGATACTTTCGTAGTCATTGCGGCCGTAACGTCCGGATGCGTTGACGAATTGCTGAAAGTCGCGTCTGTTCCATTCGCCAAACCCTTGCTGTGACAGGCGTTGCTTCTCCTCCTGCTCTTCCTCGTTGAGTGGCGTCGCATTGTCGATCTCTTGTTGATCCAGCGCACGCTCTGCCTCACGCTCGTCAAGGTTCTCATCATCGCCATCAGAAAGCGGTACCTTGTAACCAATTTCCTTGCGGTAGTACGCCGTCTCACGATCCTGGAGGTCGCGCAACCTAGGCGGATAGAACTGGTAGTCGTGGACCGGGACCTGCCTCGGAGCCCTTGGGGCCTTGGGTTTGGTGTCCTTCTCTTTGGGAGGATACATGGTCTGGCGGAAGTACTTATCCATAGAGTATGATTGTTCCTTTCGCTCACGCTTGGCGGGGTTGATCCAGTTCATGCCAATGTCCTTCTTGTTGGTCTTGAAATCCTCGCCGTTCCAGGTGTAGGCGGACTCGGACGTGAAGTTCTGCAGGTCGTCGATTCCAAGCTTCTCATACCTGGCGTTGAGCTCCTTGGTTCTCGATTCACCAGACGCAAGAATCTTGTCGATGTCGTCATCATCCAGGTCAGCGCCCTTTTCAGCCAGCACACCGGCTGCGCCCTTGCTTTGGAAGACCTTCTCAGCACCGTGTTGGATCATTGAGAGAAGCTCATCCTTATTAGCAGCAGCTTTTGCTGCGACCTGAGCACGGCCTTGCTGGATGACGAGCTGGTCGAGACGAAGCTTTTGAGCTGCCCTTTCCAAGACCTTCTCCTCAATCGCGTTGTCCGTTACGAAACGATAAACAACGACCTGCTTGGTCTGACCAATACGATGAGCACGATCCATGGCCTGCAAATCAGCCTGAGGGTTCCAATCGCTGTCGTAAAGAACGACGATATCAGCAGAGGTAAGGTTGATGCCTAGGCCACCGGCTCTCGTCGTGAGCAAAAAGATGAACTTCTCGGAACCAGGCTTGTTGTACTCGTCGATGGCGGCGATACGATCCTCGTGGGCAGTTCCACCGTCAATACGGCAGTACTTGTACTCCCGAAACACGCAGTAGTCTTCAAGTATGTCCAAGAGACGGCTCATCTGTGAGAAGATGAGAACTCTGCTGCCCTGCTTCTGCATCCTGACCAGCAACTTGTCGAGAACGACCATCTTGCCAGCGTTGTAAATAAGATGCTCGTCGGTGGTATAGGGCGGGCCAGGTTCGGCACCTTCGAAGAGGTAAGGGTGATTGCAGCATTTACGCAACTGCATCACAATGTTGAGCAGTCTTGTCTTGGACTCCCGTTTGCCGTTGGCGCCGTTGACAGCGTCAATGTCCTTTTCAAGAATTTTCTGATACCACTTGACCTGCATGTCGGACATGCCCAGGTACAAGTTGACCTCTTTCTTAGGCAACAAGCTCTTTTCAACATCGCTCTTGACTCTTCGGAGCAGGAAAGGCCTCAGCACGCGGTGAAGCTGTTGGACGACGGTGTCCTGGTCCTGTTCTCGGCCCGAGAACCACTGATCAAATGCCTCGGAGTCGCCGAAAACATCGGGAAGCAAGAAGTTAAGAAGAGCCCACAACTCGTGCAGGTTGTTTTGGAGAGGTGTACCGGTAATCAGAAGTCGGTTTCGGGAGTTGAAAACGCGGATTACTTGGGCCAACGATGATTCCTCGTTCTTGATGCGGTGCGCTTCGTCGATGATGATGTACTCCCATGCGAACTTCTTGAGGTGGCTCTTCTCGCGCAGAATCATTTCGTAACTCGTGATGCAGACGTCAAAGTCTTCATTGACCAAACGGTCGTTGATGAGCGCGTTACGTTCCTCCTTAGCCCCCTGAAGCACCAATACATTGACCTCGGGAGTCCATTTTTCGAATTCTCGCTTCCAATTGTCTAGCGTCGACTTCGGAACGATGACGATGTGGGGTCCAGTAATACCCATGATGTGTCTCAAGTAGCCCAGGAACGAGATTGTTTGCAGCGTCTTTCCGAGACCCATCTCATCGGCGAGGATTCCAGAGATACCATTCTCATGGAGGGAAATCAACCAGTTGAGACCGGCGACTTGATAGTCTCTCATCTGGCCCTTGATGAAGGGGGGTGATTCACGGAAGACAGTTTCGGCAGAGCCTCCATGCTTCTCGTCTTGAAGTAGCTCGGCATCTTCCTCGGCCTCGGTCCGACGCAAGCGCTCGTTGCTAGCGCCGCCCTGACGTGAACCCTTCTTCTTACTCTTTGATGCCTCTGCGTTCTGTCGATCGATCTCTGTCATGATTTCCCGAATCTTGGGGTTGGGGTTCGTTTCGATGAAGTGGCGGAAGAGATCCGTAAGACCGAGCAGGTATCGAAATCGTCGAATACTGTCTTCTTCCTGTTTGGACACATCATTAGCGCTACGCCACTGACTGGATCGTTTCTAATGTCAAGAGTTCGTGTCTAGCATACCTTTGATTCACCCAAACGATCGTGTTTCTTGCCGAAGATGCTGCGACGAAGCTGATTGGCTTCGGTCCGCCTCTTACGGCCATCCCCAAGAGGTTCGCCAATAACGCTACTGGCGGTAGTGTTCGCATTGGTATCCGAGTCGGTGTAGTCGGGAGTCTCGTCGACTTCCTATATTCATATCAGCCAAGGGGTCTTCAATCCAGTCGCGAGTCGCAGCGTCCCGAGGAACATAATAGTGCGAGAGAATTTGGAAAGGACCCCATACCATCGGTTCCGCGGGGTGGGTGTCTGCCGCGTCCGACATTGACGCGTCGGTGTCGGCCACAGCAGCTCTCGAGCGAGGCGCCATCCTGACGGCTGTAAATCACTTTACGCGACTTACACGCGTTTCTTTCGACTATGTTGCGCGCACCAGAAACTGTAGATGATGTTCAATTGCCCCAAGCCTATTAGAGGCTACGTTGATAGAGAAAGCGCTCAAAAAAGGGCGAGTGCTTTGATACTGTGCGAGAGTGAACGGTCGTAGTTGTTTTTTAGATGATGGAGGAAAGGTGGGATCCCTCTGCTGTAGAAGACAAATTCCGATCAGGACTAGCGTGTTTTCGCCGTGTCTTTCCCCGTGCGCCCGTCAATCGAGTGGAGTGCAGCCGCCCCGGGAGGTCGGATACGGAAGAAGGCAGGCTCCGAGAACGTCTCCGTCAGCTCAGCTAGAGACAAGCGTGCAGCAGCACGAGGGCTCCACTGTCCGTTCCAGGATTGGATCAGTCGCTCAGAATTTAGCGCACTGACCATGAGGGGATAACGTCAAAGCCGCCCAAGGTATCCGTAAATTGGGGCCTTTACTCCCAGTGTCATGTGCTCTACTTACCTTACGCCGAAGGCAAGCTGACCTCCCCTTCATTGACAAACAACTGCATATTGCATCGCCGCCCATTTGACAATCTTCATCACTACGTATCCGATCTTTCAATCGCTCCTTTTTTTTTTTTTTTTGGCGTCAAGGGGAGCCGCCTGCAAACTTCCTTACGTGTCTGCACTCGAGACCGCCACCACCACACCTTATCGCCAGTCACTTGGGGGACCCCGTTTGAAGACCCCACTGCTGCATCAAGATTTGTTTACCCGACCAACTCAACGACCTACATTACACCGCTTGAGGTGCGGGACTTGTCTTTCCTATTCTTCGATTCTTTACTGATTCTTTTCAGTCGCTCCTTAATCTGTGAGACAGCCGCCATGGATTCCATGCGAAGCCTTAACACCTCCCTGCCCGGCGCTTCGGCCGCAAGGCAGACGGCACAAAATGACTCCCCCGAGCAACTCCTCGACGCTTTCAAGGCTGCGGCGCTCTCTGTGACGAAACTCTACAAAACCTCCGCGGCCGCCCAGTCTAAAGCCCGCATGGACGGCTACCAGGACTGCCTCGATGACCTCCTGGCGTTCCTCGACAAGGAGAAAATTGGCCTGGGCGACGGCGATGGCTGGAGGATCCGGAGCTGGGCTACTGAACGGCTGGACGGAAGGGAAGGCTCTCAAAACGTCGAAAGCGACGATGAGGCGGACAAAGCGGAAGCTGCATCGTCCTCGGAGCTCAACAGGACTGATAGCGATACCCAACTATCGGCAATGCGGGGCGAAAGCCAAATGAGGGCTGACTCAACGCCCCTTAGCATCCCTCAGGTCGTCGAAGAAGAGGAGGAACCTGAACCCGTGTCAATCACGGTACCAACGGCGGATTCGTTTACTTTCCAATCCTCACACCCCTGGCCACCTCAGCAACCTCAGCAGGACGCCTATCTCAACCTTGCGAACCTGGACCTGTCAGATTCTCGGACACATGACACAGCATCGATAAACACGAACTCTGGAGGCCGCTCAACAAGAACACGACACCAAGCAAATATTCCTCGCTCGGCGTCAAGGCAAGGGAACAATCTCGGCCGCGGCGCCGGGTCGAAGCGCAAGATCAACTTTGCCGAAATCTTCGACCTCAGCAGCTTGGACAAGAACATGTTTGGCGGCGGACCGAAACGCAGCCGGCACACATAGGTCGACTGAAAGGCGACTACAACGGCGGCGTCGGCATTCTACAAACATTCTTCATTTTTGACTGCGGTCTACTAGGGAACTTTCCAACGATCAAGATCTTGTCTCCTTTGTCTACCACAGTTTCTTCAGACATGTCTTGACGACTGGATTGAGCGAGCATTGACGTACATCTATCTGGAGGAAGGGTAAGAGGGGATAAATTGGGAGGAAAGGGACTCTGGAGCATTAGGAGTGCGTGTGTCATGAGAGGCGTTGGTTTGGTTTTATGAAGGTGCATGGGCGGTGTTTAGGTTGGGACTGTTTATTGCGATGATGCCAAATAAAGGACGGCTAGCTAGTCCACGGCCTATAGTTACACACACACACACACACACACACATATCATTATTTCCCCTGTCGAACTTGTGACGGTGTTGACGGCGACTTCAAAGTCCAAGCCGTTACCACTGTAGGGATAATCACAAACAACACATTTCAACTACCACAACTCTGTTCTCCAAGTGACGTCTTCCGCCGCAAATCCTACTGCGTGTTATGGGGTTTCAGGACTTCGGATCTTCTGGCCATCAACTATGCAATCACGTCGCAACAAGTCAAAACATGTTTCAACACATGGCAAACAACCGGCTGCTGTAAATTTCGGGCTCGTCCCAACTTGAGGTCGTCTTCTCATCCCAACATCATCTTGCCCCTCCCAAAGTTTCGACCGAGCCCCGCGGTCTGGAAAGTCCCTCAAAATGACCGGCCTCGGGGTTTTTTTTTTTTTTTTTTTACCTATATCTTTTTGCCTGCACGCCCAAGAGTCATACATACACTAGGCAAGCAGTCTGTGCCCCACCTTCTTTAGAACGTACCAGAGTCTTCGTTCCAGCCCGCAAGTCTTCTCCAGTTGAAAATCTAAATGGGCTTCGTGGATGACTGGGGCAATCGCTCCAGCGTTTGAGGGCGAATCCTGGATGGAACGAACTCGAGCGGCATCCTGCCCATCAAGGTGTTCCGAGTCTGGTCACCGTCCAAGACCAACCCAAGCCACCACGTGAAAGACCCTGGCTCAGCGGTCGATTCTGTCGCATAGAAACCCCCACCTGGCAGGCACGCACTAATACGATGCCACCGCTACGCCACCCGAACCGACGAGATTCCCTTGCCCGCTCCCCCACCCCATGCACACACTTCGCCAAAATCTCAATCGAACCCTAGCTCGACCATTTTATACCCATTTGTCAAGTTGAATTCTCAATCACATCTGATCCCGGAAGTCCTCCAAGATCGTCGTATCGGAAGGGTGGCCGAGTTGGTTATGGCGCCAGGTTAAGGTCAGCTTAACATCTGTTTCCTGGTGGGGCAACCCGCGCGAGTTCGAGTCTCGTCCCTTTCATTTTTCTAGGTTTTTGCCAGAGCTTGTGGATATGTGCACGCACATAGGCAAATACCCAGGAGGCCGTTGAGTACCTACATACTTAATTTGCTGTCCTCTGCTGCTGCGTTCTTCACCTTTACTTGCTATTCGGACAAGGTGCGACAAGCAACATTAGGTGGTTTAACCGCAAGGCCTGTCTTTCTACGGGTAACAGCTGAGCGTCACGTGCCGTGGTTTGTCCGACGTATCAGGTTCACCTAAACTAGATGTGAGGAATGTACTCTCGACACGCGTGGAGTAATAACTCTATGTGGTAGATAAAGTTTCTTTCTAAGGTGATGGGGGATTGTCCCTCACTCAGATCATCCGCAATCATGAATTTCTCAGTCATGAGCGCGAACACAGGCCTGCACAACCGCAATCATGCCACGATACATTGAGCCCAGGTGCCAGATAACCCGTCATTACCCTGTTGTCTTGGTTTATTTCATCCCTAGGTCGCCTCCGCTCCAGGGCGAAAGAGAGTAAATGTCCTGATATCGTCCGTACCAAAGCCATTCTTTTTTCGTTCGTCTGTTCTTCGCGGACTGCCCTAGGTTTTTACAAAAACCAATCTAACCATCCCCCAGAGATTTCCCAGAACGCCGTACTAATGCAAGCCGCGAAAGAAGACGAGAAGACGTGAAAAAAGAAGGACGTTGCTTTTGTGTTCGTTGTCAACCAAATCAGTCCCTCCCTTTCTCTCTAGTTCTCCTGTCTGTTCTTCCGTTCCCGCTCGACCTCGTACATGAAGTCGAAGTAGCCCTTGTCGAACTGGTGGACACGGACGTAACCATCCTCTCCTCCAGAGGCGTAGCCCTTGCCGGTGGGGTCTGCGGCGACGGTGTTCTTGGGGCATGTTAGTCACTGGGGTTTCCGTTATCAAAAAGGCTGGCCAGCTTACCAGGGGGCCGAAGTGACCACGGACTCTGCCAACCTCCTCTTCGAAGATCTTGTGGTAGAATCTGGCTTCGAACTTTCCTTGTCTCGCCGAGGTACGGGTGACATCCATAGCGGCTTGACCACCTCCAAGGATGACAAAGTCCTTCTTGGGCGTGATGGTGGCGCTGTTGAGAGGCGTATCGGCGACGTAGGTCTTGAGGACCTCAAGATCCTTGGCGGTGATGAGCTGTATCGGGTTAGCTGTCGGTCGAGAGGTCTACCATGGTAAAATGCGTACCTTGGCCGTCTTATCCTTGCTAGCGGTGATGAAGTAGGTTCTGTCCTGCGACCACTGGAGGTCCGTGATGGGCGTGTTAAGCTCGTGTACAGGCTCGTTGTAGATCAGGTCACCGTTCTAAAGACAATCAGCATAATGCCTCCACGCAGCGGTCTACGTCTCATCAAACCCACCTTGGCATCGTACTGGGAGATGGAGCCGTCCTCGTGGCCGGCGATGATGTACTTGGTGAGGTAGCTGAAGCCGGCGACGGTGGCCTTGCTCTCGTCGCACACAATGGTCAAGGCGCGCTCGTCGGTCTGCTCGGCCTCGGGATCGGGGTTGATGTCGTAGACGACGATGTTGCTAAGGAAACCCATGCGCTTCTCCGTAACACCGAGCAGCTTGGTGCCGTCCTCGTTGAATTCGACGCGCTTGACGGCGGTAGGGAACTCCCAAGTCTTGAGGTTCTTGCCCGTCTTGATATCCCACAGTCTCATCGTGTTGTCGGCGGAACCGGAAGCAATCATGGTGCTGGTGGGGTCGACGTCGACGGTCCAGATGGCACCGACGTGGCCGTGGTAGGTTCCCAGACGCTCGCCATTGTGTGCGTACCAAACGCAAATCTGCTGATCCTTGGAAGTCGAGAAGATAAGGTCGCCGTCCGAGTTGTATCTATTCAAGGTAGCGCGTCATGTCAGTTACACGCAACCCTTATTGTCCAAGTAAAGGAGGGGGAGGGGGGCGTGTGAGTGTGAGGACAGGATTGGGCGCTTCGCATCTCCTTCTTCCCCCTCTTTCCCTGGACAATTTCGCAGGCGGAGACAATAAACGTACCTGATCTGAGTGAGCGCACGCTCGTGACCTGCCAAAAGAACGGGCCTCATATTGTATGATTGTCGAGGAGTATTGCGCTTCTCGGTCTCGGGGCTTCTGTTTGCGGAGGGGCGATGTTGCGGCAGGGGACGTCGTTCTTTAAATGGCTTGCGATGTCGTCTTTGGCGTGAATTTTTGCCCTTCACATCGACATTGTGGGTTTCGGTGCACTGGTGTGGGGCGCACTTTTTTCCCCGCGACGCATTCTGCCGGCTGAGGTGAGCAGCCATTCACCGCCTTACGCCTCAGGCACGGTAGCAGAGCTAGCCACTTCAAGCTCTGGGCTGGTCTAGGATGTTTTGACCTTGCAGGGGAGTATAGCGTTGTTCACCCGGCGCATCGCGGCAGTCATCAAGCCTACCTTACCTAGCTAGCTACCCTTAGCATCCTTACCCGGACAGCCAGTCCCTTTGATGCCCGTCCAGTCCAGTCCACCCCATGCCGTTCGTTCCATGTCCGAATAAACGCGACATCAGTCACAACGTTCCTTTTTGGGCAACACTCGACTCATCATTGACTCAGTCCCGATTTTGTGCACCCTATGCGATTTCCGGACTTAGAACCCTGGCAGTCAAACACCACCTCCGGCCCTCGAAATCCTCTAACCTCAACGGACTTCAAGGGAAATTGAGGTGGTTTCAACAACTTTTGTCTAGTTGGAGGCTTTATATGCCAGAGCAAAGATATCAGACCATCCGAACTGCCGTCGCTGTGTTCTTTGTCTTGTGCCATATTTGTACCTGCATACCCTTTCCCTTCCGTCTTTCTTTTCCACATCGACTCGGTCTTCTCTGGTCAACCACGGTTGGCTTTCTTGTTTTTAATTTGTTTCAATAATCAACCAATCGTGTCACTCGACCTCACCTCACTGAGAAACGCCTATACGTCGAGTGTGTTGATTGCTTCCACAGCAGCAAGCAGTCGGTACCAAGGCTGTCATTGGCCCCCCCTGATACCCATAACTCGTCTCTCTTATCGATCGGCTTTGAAGCCGAGGCGGTTCGGGGCCACGCCCGAAACTGTTCGACCTGCCTAAACCGCTCGCTGATCCATCCCATTGGCACTGCTCAAACCCATGTGGTCTGTAGAGCCAGGGAAAAAGCTTATCGCTTAGATCCACACAATTGCCAAAAGGGAAAACTTGCTGGTGAGCCTGCGGTGTAGAACAGGCGAAGGCGCAACGCAGCATCTCGGGGTTCGGCATGTCGTCTATCTGCCAGTTGAATGGCACGCAAAGGCTGTCTTGGCCATGCCGTCTCAGGCTGCCCAAAACGCCTCACGCTCGGCTTCGAACCCGTGCCTTGTCCTCCAGAGCTGCGGCATCGGCCACTTACAATTCATTGGCTCAAGATTCCGACCCATTTCATCAGAATCAGAACCTTGGGGTAGCTACGGACCGAGATCCATCACGCAGTCAGCCCTGCAGAGCGCTAAATTCTGCGTCGGACCGCTGTCACTCCCCCCTCATTCTTGTTGCTCCCGCTTACACCCAGCCTGCGCGCTCGACTCCGGTTTCTGTCCTGACAACTTCATCTCTCTCCCGTCAATCCACAGACTTGGCGTTCGGAAACCTGCGAGTTCGAGCTGCATCTCTGGTCCCTTGGCAATCTTCCCGTCCGTTCATTGCAAGGGCCTTGGTTCCTTGCGACATAATCTCCTACAACAGGTCCTTTGCGACATCCTCCCCCGCAATGGTCGCCAGCAAGATCGATGGCACTGCCATCGCCAAGCAGATCCGGGAATCGATCGCCAGCAACATTCTCGAGAAGCAGAAGCTGAACCCCAGGTTCCAGCCGCAGCTTACCATCATCCAAGGTTTGTTGCAAGCTGTTTTCAAACTGCATTTCGCCTGTACCTAGCTGACCACATTCTCCCACAGTCGGCGACAGGTCGGATTCGAGTACGTCGTGCTGCTGTGATTACCCCACCATGAAGTTTGTCTCGATGCTCACAGCCCCGCAGGCACCTACGTGCGCATGAAGCAAAAGGCCGCAAAGGAGGTAATTGCTCGACATTGCCTTGGCATCAAGTGAAAGGGTGCTAACAGCTCTAGGCAAACGTCGACTGCGACCTCATCCAGTTTCCCGAATCCATTACCGAGTCCGAACTTCTTGATCGCATTTACCGCCTCAACGACAACCCTGCCGTCCACGGTATCCTGGTTCAACTGCCTATTCCCAAGCACCTCGATGAGTACGTCATTACGTCTGCCGTTGCTGATGAGAAGGATGTCGATGGTTTTGGAACGAGAAACATCGGCGAGCTCGCCAAGAAAGGTGGCCGTCCCTTCTTCATCCCCTGCACTCCCAAGGGTGTCATGGTCTTGCTGCAGGAAGCCGGCGTCGACCTGAAGGGCAAGAATGCTGTTGTGCTCGGACGCAGCGACATTGTCGGCAGCCCTGTGAGCTATCTCCTCCGCAACGCGGACGCAACTGTCACTGTGTGCCACTCCAAGACTGAGGGCCTGGAGCAGCACCTCAAGACCGCCGACGTTGTCATCGCGGCCATTGGCCAGCCCGGCTTCGTTAAAGGCGAGTGGCTCAAGCCGGGCGCTGTCGTCATCGACGTCGGCACAAACTACATTCCCGACGCCTCCAAGAAGTCAGGGCAGCGCCTCGTCGGAGACGTCGACTACGAGTCGGCTGCTCAGGTTGCTTCTCACATCACACCAGTTCCTGGCGGCGTTGGTCCCATGACCGTGGCCATGTTGCTGTCCAATGTTGTGGACTCTACAGTCAAGTCCTTTGAGAGGCAAAAGCAGAGAAAGATCTCCCCTTTGCCGCTGCACCTTAAGGAGCCCGTCCCCTCTGACATTGAGGTCTCAAGATCCCAGAACCCGAAGCAGATCACCCGCCTTGCCAAGGAGGTCGGCATTGCTTCCCACGAGCTTGAGCCCTACGGAGCCTACAAGGCCAAGGTCGACCTCAGCCTCCTGAAGCGCCTTGAACACCGCCGCAACGGCAAGTACGTTGTTGTCACAGGTATCACTCCCACGCCGCTCGGAGAGGGTAAGTCTACCACCACAATGGGACTTGCGCAGGCTTTAGGAGCACACCTCGGCCGCGTCACCTTCGCCAACGTCCGCCAGCCCAGCCAAGGCCCGACTTTCGGTATCAAGGGCGGTGCCGCCGGTGGTGGCTACAGCCAGGTCATCCCCATGGATGAGTTCAACCTCCACCTGACTGGAGACATCCACGCCATCACCGCGGCGAACAACCTTCTCGCCGCTGCGATTGAGACGCGCATGTTCCACGAGAACACTCAGAAGGATGGTCCTCTCTACAAGCGTCTCGTTCCCGCCAAGAACGGCAAGAGAGTGTTTGCCCCTGTCATGTTGCCTCGCCTCAAGAAGCTGGGTATCGAGAAGACTAACCCCGACGACCTGACCGAAGAGGAGATCCGCCGCTTCGCCCGTCTGGACATCGACCCTGAAACCATCACATGGAGACGTGTACTGGACGTCAACGACCGTCACCTGCGAGGTATTACAGTCGGCACTGCGCCGACTGAGAAGGGTCACACCCGCGAGACCGGCTTCGATATCTCTGTCGCCAGCGAGTGTATGGCCATTCTTGCTCTCAGCACCGACTTGGCTGACATGCGCAAACGCCTGGGAAGCATGGTTATTGCCAGCTCTAGGAGCGGCGACCCCGTCACCTGCGACGACATCGGTGCTGGCGGCGCTCTTACGGCTCTGATGAGAGACGCCATCAAGCCCAACCTCATGCAAACTCTGGAGGGCACTCCCGTGTTCGTTCACGCTGGCCCCTTCGCTAACATCAGTGTCGGCAACAGCTCCATCTTGGCGGACAAGATGGCCCTCAAGATTGTCGGTACCGAGCCTGAAGAGGACCACTCCGAGAAGGCTGGTTTCGTTGTCACCGAGGCCGGTTTCGACTTCACCATGGGCGGAGAGCGTTTCTTCAACATCAAGTGCCGCGCTTCGGGACTCGTTCCCGACGTCGTGGTTGTTGTTGCTACCGTGCGTGCCCTCAAGGTTCACGGCGGCGGTCCTCCTATCGCCCCTGGTGCGCCGCTCAACGCTGTCTACAAAGAGGAGAACGTCGACATCCTCCGCGCTGGCTGCGTCAACCTCAAGAAGCACATTCAGAACGCCAAGATGTACGGCATCCCCGTCGTCGTTGCCATCAACAAGTTCGTTACAGACACTGACGCCGAAATTGCCGTCATTCGTGAGGAGGCGATCGCCGCCGGCGCCGAGGACGCCATCCTCTCTAACCACTGGGCTGAAGGTGGCAAGGGCGCCATCGAGCTGGGCAAGGGCGTCATCGCCGCCAGCGAGAAGCCTAAGGACTTCAAGCTGTTGTACAGCCTCGAGGGTTCCGTTCAGGAGCGCATCGAGGCCATCGGCCAGAAGATGTACGGTGCCGCTGCGGTCGAATTCAGTGAGCTTGCGCAGAAGAAGGTCGATACCTACACCAAGCAGGGCTTTGGCAACCTACCAATCTGCGTTGCCAAGACGCAGTACTCACTATCTCACGACCCTGACCTGAAGGGCGCTCCCACTGGCTTTACTGTTCCTATCCGGGACGTCAGAATGGCCGCCGGTGCTGGTTACTTGTAAGTTGAACACTGTCCTAGCGAAGATGGAAGCAACTAACACGGCCACAGGTACGCTCTCGCCGCTGACATCCAGACCATCCCTGGTCTGCCAACGGCTCCCGGTTACTTGAACGTCGACGTCGATACCGAGACTGGTGAGATCGACGGTTTGTTTTAAGCGAAAGTCGGCATGCTTGCCGTTAGTTCTGAGGCGCCTTGAGATGCGGATTTTATTATTTTCTAAACGTACGGAAAGGGGGACAGGCGGCATTACAGTGGCATTGATTCAACAAATGGCGCTGGGCAAAACATGGGAAGGACTATTATAGCAATCTGTTCAACAATGATACCTACTCTCGGGTTCATAGAAAGACCGAATACAAGAATAGAAAAGGAACTATTCAAGATGCATTTGCCCAGTGCTAACCCATTGTTGGTAGCGACTATGATGGTGAACCTGACGTTTGCCAATGAGAAATCGGTACCCGTCCCAAAACGCCGAAGCGTCGATGAGAACGGCTGGTACATTCAAAACCAGAGCGCATCGTCCCGCCTTCGGCTCACGCCGAGCCCACGATGACTGCCAAATGCACACCTACCCGCCGCCCTGGGATGGAGCCGTCAGGTCGCGTCGTGCCATCCCATCTGCGTCAGTGTTGCATCGCTACATCGCATCCGGCGGGCTCCATGAGAGGTTGCCGAGTGTTGAGAAACAGAGTTCGTAGGTATATTCCTCCCCCCCCCCTCCTTGGGACAGTCCCATCCGGTCACGACCTCTTGGCAACGAGGGAACAGAAAAGGTATGGCCCTCCCCCTCCCCCCCCCCCCCCCCCAGAAGTGAAGGTTTCCTACTTTTCGTTCCACGCCACGAGGGTCGTGAGGCTACGCGGGACGTACACCTCCGTATAATTCGGTTCTGAAAAGAGTCATGCCATGGGACAAGATGAGATGGATGGATCGGGCGTCCGCTTAGCTTTGCCGAGTCAGCCCACACGACACCCTGTCCCCTCCTTCCCGCTTTCCATGTGGTTGATGCCCGCTTAACGGTCGACCTCATGATCATTGCCCCGTGATGGCTTTTCTGTCAGTTCCTTTACTCCCTCCCCCTTCTCATCGTCCGCATCAGCAAGAAAGCTTGATCTCGCCGCCGACGAGCCACAACAAAACCGCTCACCCTACCTTCCCTTTTCTAGAACATCTGCATCCGGTTCGTGGGATAGGTGACTCGGGGGCCCCAACCGGCGCGATCGTCTCTCTATCTCGATCCGTTGCGTCGTGTTTCGGCCTGGATTCCCGTTTCGAGGTTCCCCACACCCGTAATCTCGATACGCCGCCAGCGAGGCCAGTCGAACTTGGCAGCACGAGGGAGGTTTCTACTTGGCAACGATGACGGTCCCGTTCAGGCGGACAGGGCCCCGACCACCACCACCAGAGAACGATGGAGGCTGGGGCGGGGGCGAGGATGTCTGGGCGGTAATATACATGGTCTTGATTCTAGGTCGTATTCTCTCGCCTTGGCTGTCGACGCTCGGCGGGTGCCGCTCCGGGGTTCAAGCGGGGGCCATCGGACCGGGCTGCCGGGCCTCGTGGCGGTCCACGGTCTTCATTTCCCAGGAAGCGACCGAAACATCAGGCTACGGTCCACGCGGTCAGGCCAGACCCATCATTTCCAACTGTCGTTCTCATATTGGAAAGTCTTTATTGGCCTTCGTATGCTGCGCCGGCAGATCTGATGTGAGTTGTTGACAAACGCTCCAGAGTTCAGATCATCAGGACAGCGTCATGCAAGTCACACTCCCATGCAGAGAGTTCGGTTGAGGGTTTTTCTTTTCTTTTCTTTTTTTTCTTTCTGGTTTTGAAATCTTCGTATTGAGGACCTCATCTCTCTAATTCACCATTGAAAATTACAGGGCAGCCACTGAGGCCAGGCTGTATGGGGTATGAACTCGTGCATCTCCAGCCAGAAAAAAAGCAATTGCAATCATGATACCCTTTCCTTCCCTTCCTATCATCAAAGCTTCCGTGAGAATTGCAACAAAAACCTGTTTCCCTTGTCCATATTTACTCCAACACGCTGTGAAAGAAAAAGAAACCCCAGTTTTGTCAAGTATAATCATGAAGTAGTTTGCTTAGAGAAAGGCCAAGAAAGAAATTGCATTTAGGCCAAATACTCCCTTAGCAGGCCCTCTCTGTGTGCAAGTGCTCACATTTACCAACCAAACTGCTCGCAGTGCAACTCGACTGCGGGACCAGAGGTGCGAATGCAGGACGCCGTGGTGTTGCGGACCTGGGTCATCAAGCTGTCAGGGCCGCAGCCCATAACAAGGACGCGCTGGTTGGGGGTTGCATCATTGATGGCGGTGCAAATGATAGCTGCAACGTCGGCACGGCCGTAGTTGATGGGGATGGTGTTGATGTGAGCAGGGGCACCATTCCTTTGCAGCGGCGATACAGGGAACAGGCCATCAGACTCAAAGCCAGACTTCTCAGAACTGGAGACAGCGCGAGTAACAACCTTGGGGGGCTTCTGAGGAATGCCGTTCTCGATATCAAACTTCTCAGTAGCCGGGGTGATAGGACTGGATGCATCAGACGAGATGGTTGCCGAGCGGGAGCGGTCCTCGGTGGTGACGGGACTATCAGAAGAGTTCGGAGGCCGAGTGACGTAGACGAGAACAGACGATGACATCGCGTCATTGATAGTAGAGAGATGGTGGGCAAACCACTCCAAACGAGCTATGAAAAAAAAAAAAATGATCAGCCGGTTGTTTTCATGCGAAGTCAATCGCATAGTGACATACTGTATTCTTTGACCATCCAGACAAAGACGATGCGCTGTTGCGAACTCTGCGTCAGCCGCTTGAGCATGTTGAGGGCTGTGCCAACGGTGAAGCTGGCGCCGCTGCCTCCTGCGACAAGGATGACTTTGTCGTACTCCGCCGGATCAGGGAATGTGCCATATGAGCCCTCAACCGAGGCCTTGAGGGTTGCACCCGGGTGGCGGACGGCGTACTCGTGGAGGTCGCGGGTGAAGCCGTCGTACGAGTTGATGACGAACTCAAGGGGGTCCATGGCCGCGATAGTGAAGGGGTGCATTTCCAAGGCGCGGATCTTGGGGATCCACAGGAAGCAATGCTGGCCGGAGCTCGCGCCGTAGGGTGCCTTCTTCAGGGTGATACGGGTACCGCCATTGGGAGGGGCTGGACAGTGGCCGTGTTGTTGAAACTGTAAGCGACAACCCTGACGATACGAATAGCGCGGTCAATGAGCCAGATGCCAGCGGCGGCGGCCGTGATGTAGACAATCTTCTTGGACAGCTCAGGCTGGTGGAGACCGACGAGGACCATTGAGATGGCGAAGCCGGACACGTGAAGGATATATGACAGCTCGTAGTACCAAAATCGGACAATTGCGCCGGCGAGGACCACCACGAGGAAGGTGAAACCGGAGACGATGCCGTAAATCTCCTCGTGGACGCGGAGACGTGCGAGGTTGCCGTGGCCAATGAAGTACGATGAGTAGGTTACACCGTGTACAATGATCAGGGCCATGGTGACATAGCCAGCAATCTGGTGGAGTACGTTGAGACGCTCGTAGGACCAAGCAGTCAAGTAGCCGAGAGGGGTGTTCTTGAGAGCCAAGAAGACCAAAAAGGCGATGTTAACGATGGAGAGCCTGTGAGTTGTCAGTTTCCCTGGTGGCATCTCAACGAGATACAGGGCGTTGTTGGCACTTACCATCCTGCGCGAGCTCCGATGACTGAGAGGTATGGCAATGATGAGGTATCGATGTACGTCAGACAGAGAACGATGTTGGCCACAACATAGATGGTTGCAACGACGGCATGGCCAGTGGATGGCAGGAAGGGAACCTTGCGGACAGAAACTCTGCGAATGATGCTGAGTGGCAGTTAGCTCCCGATTCTGTGAGACGGTCTCGTGGAGAATTGTTGTGTCAGCTAGACTCACCGGACGCGAAAACGAAAGGCTTTGCAGCGAAGGAGAGCCTCGAAGCGAGGCCAGTCTTCTGAGCAAGCAGGCGGGTCGAGTGGAAGACGATGAAGACGGCCATGATAGCGGCCAAAGCAGTGGCATAGTAGGTCATGGCCTCATGGTTCATGCGGGGTGCGCGCAGCAAACAGCTTGGGGAAGGCCGAGGGGCCTCCGCCACTACCTCCGGCCATCGTGAGTGAGCAAGATGGATGATTGTGTGTGTATATGAGCTGGTGAGTAGAAGCTATTCGTGGCTCTGGGAGAGTTGAAGAGATGTGCGTATGCGTATCTGGCGTTGGCCTGGTGGAGCGAGTGAGCGAGTGCGTGAATGAATGAATGAACAACTAGTGGGGTGTAGATTATCTGGACATACTGCAAGATTCGGGAATGTGCCAAGTTTATAACAAGAGATATTGTTATGACGATGTTTGTGAGTGGAATAGAAATCAGGTGAAATAGCCCCGGATGATAAGAGAGGAACGGAGGGTCTTGAATTTCTAGCAGGGCACAGAAAGACTTCTTCGGGAGCCGGCAGAAGGAAGGGTGGGTGTATGAATTGAAGGAGATCTAGCCTCCGTTTGCGGTATGCGTGAGAGGCTTGCTACCGAGGACGAGATGAAGTGAAAAGATATTGAGGCCATTATTTAGTAAGTGAATGGTGGTGGCGGCGGAGGGGAAGCAGTAGGGGAGGGTTGTTGGGTTGGTGTCCAGGACAATCAGGTAGGTACCTTGCGGAAGGAGCGAGGTCGGGGTACGGTTCGACTTCCCGGGCTGTGCCTTCCGTTACATTTTACTTATCTGAACTTCCAAGTCTACTTTAACTTGGCCTTACTGTTATTTTACCCTTGTGGGGACTCGCGCGCGCGCGAGAGAGAGAGAGAATGTTTAGAGTTTGGGGCGAGAAAACCTCCATTCAGGAAGGAGCTCTCAACGTTGGGTTCCACAGAGCACTCCTTCCCGGTATTCGCCTTTTTCTCTCTTTTTCTTTTTCCTATTGAACTCCTCCTCGCGGTCCCACAGAGGCGTGTCTACAGGAGGCGCGCAGGACCATGATCATTGTTGATCCGAAACTCTGAAAGAAAGCCATGCCACTGTATTGAACTGAACTTACACAATATCACCTGCAGGTTTCCACTTACATGCTGGGTGCAGCAACCAGCCTACTTAGGCATGTTGGCTTGCCCCTCGTGTATTTTCCCAATGCCGAGAACTTGCTCTGCCATCCAACTTTCTTTTCTCTCCATCTAGGCGTCAAGAGACAGACACCTTCAGATAAGAAAAGGAGTGTATCACCGTCTCAGCTGGTCCAAACAGAACAGTTGCCCAATGAATGTCGCAACGTATGTGCCGGGCTGTATATCGAGACCTTCCTATACGGTCAACTGCTTGAGCTTACACCCTTTTCCTACCGCTCACATGCGCTCATAATGCACTTACACAATCCTCCCTCTACCCTTCCCCCCGGGACCTTCTCATGCCAGGGCTGCATATCAATCAAATACCAAGGCATGTAAAGGAGGCGCCACTTCCCTGTGATAGTCCCAGGGGCCCTTACACCGGTCTGGCCAGAGAAGAGATCTCCCCATTCTGTCTAGCCTCCTGCCAAGGGCCTCGAAGCTAAGCCTTC
>JAHSQG010000071.1:0-46996 GCA_020631755.1 Colletotrichum sublineola | reverse complement strand
CTGGTCGCCTGCGTTGCCATTTTCGGCGCCGTACTGGTCATGTTCGTGAGTAATTGGATGGTAACCAAGGTGTATGAAAGGAAGAGGTTCCAAGAAATGGGCGTGGAGCCGTTTTTGGAGAGACAAGAAAAACGGCCGGTACGATCATGTAGCGGCAACATAGAACGTGGCAGATTAGGACAAGACGAAGTTGATACCCATATGAATAGACGTGCATCAAGATATGATGTGAGGTCCGTCGATGTGTCTAAGGCGTGTATGTTTGCGAAAGTGAAAGACTTGGAGTCTCCATCTAGGTAGGTTAGGTACCTTGGCAGGCCCCGAGCTTGGGCGGTTATTCGCATTCGAAAAGCACGGATCCCTGTACAACTGGCGGCTTGCTCGGTGCCTGGGCAAGCGCTATAGCTAGCACCTGCGTGCCTGCCAACCCAAGCCAGTGGACCCTTAGGTACCTACAGCACTCAAGTTAGACTTCACCTTTATGTGAAGCTTATCTCCCAAAGCTCTCATAGAACATTGTCGTTCCCAATATCACCCACCCACCGGAACGTCCCACTGCAGGAACAAATCAGATATGGCCACGAAAGGAACCAAACCCATCGGCGCCGAGCGCCACTGTCTCGTCACAGTCGGCGCCACAGCCCGATTCACCCAGCTACTGACCGAGGTCCTGGGCTCCGCGTTCCTCGACTTCCTCACCGAGACCCGCTACACCCATCTCACTCTGCAAATGCGGCAAGGACTATGAGCACTTCTCCCGTCAGGTCCTGCCGCCCTTCCTGGACCGGTACCCGGACCTGGAGATCACCGCCTTCGACTTCGTTGACGATCTGACCGTCGAGATGACGAAGTGCCGGGCTCATCCGCGCGTTCGAGAGGCCGAGCGTGGTCATTTGTCATGCAGGTAAGGAGAACAGAAACACATTGGGATGTTGTAAATACCGGGATGCGAGCCTGAAGGCTAACACGCATACTGTATCGAAAAGGCACAGGGACCATCCCTCGACGGAATTGCGCGGTCACTAGTCGTTCCCCTCGTCGTTGTCCCAAACCCCACCCTCCAAGGACAACCACCAGGTCGAGCTGGCCGAGGAGATCCAGCGCCAGGGTTACGGGATCTGGGGCCGCCTCGGAGACCTCTCGTGGGCCCTGGAGCAGCTGGACCTGCAGCTTGATAAGACCGAGCGGCAGTTTCGGCCTCACTCTGTGGACACGGTGATCGACATCAATATGGACTTGTGGCAGGTCAGCAGCGCCATGATCGGCCGGTACTCTGGGGAGTCTGCTCTTCTGTCGAAGACGGCCAAGGTTAATGGCAGCAAAAGTGCTGTTACTGGTCTTGAGTGAGGTGGCAGCGGGAGGAGGCCACGCAGATGACGATGGACTAGGAGCCCCGCTCGGCGTTGGCCACCTCCTTCGTCCTTCTGGTAGTGGGAGGTAATAGGCTCTGTACTACGAAGGTAGACAAAGCAGACCGGCTGCAGATATGTAGCGGTTTGGGGCGAAAAGGCATATTCTAGACACGCGGGAGATACCCAGTTTCACACGGCGTTCTTGGTTAGGAGAAGATAGCATCACGCTTTTTTTTATTTATATATATCATTCAGTCATCGTCGCCTATCAAAAAGTGCGCCTACGAGTCTAATTCCAGCCTGATTACTGTAGCCCGGCCACGGTCCATACCTTAATCGCGGCATCGCCACCAGCGCTCGCAATCTTGCTTCCACCCTCGACCCACGCAACGCCGTTGACACCGTCCTTGTGCGCGTTGAGAGCCTTGACGCGGCTCCCGGGCTTCGCCAGGCTCCACACGCAGACAGTGCGTGTCCAGCGCTCCGGAGACGGCGTGCGTCGCGGCGTCGTTCCAGCTGATGCACGTCACCCTCGCCGTGTGCGCGGACCAGCGGTCCGTCGCGACCTCCGCAGTCGGCGGTCTTGTACGCAACGATCTTGCCGATCTGGTTGCCCGCAGCCAAGTACTGGCCGTCCTTGGAGTAGGACAGACAGGAGATCTGGGCGGTCGACTTATCGAGGGACTTGGTCTCGGAAAGCTTGCCCGTGCATCGCGCGGTTGTAGATTTTGACGGAATTACCGGAAACCCACTGCCACCGTCGAGCCGTAGGCGGCGACGGCGCCGGGAGGCGAAGCCAAGGCGGTTCTCGGAGACGAGCTTGTTGTTCTGGTAGACATCAACGCCCTCGATGGTCGCCACGTACAGCTTCCCGCCAGTGGCGGCGACGCCCTTAGGCTGTGCGGAGAGCTTGACGGACTCGCCGGCAAACGTGTTGGCCGACTCGTCGACTATGCGCAGGTGGTCGTCCCATCCCACGCTGTACGTCTGTCCCGCCTCGGCGCTGAACTGGGTGACCTGATTCGTGTGTGCCTGCCCATCGACGACCGATCCGGTGCCCGAGGCCACGTCCCAACTGGCAGACGCGGCCGTCGAAGCTGCCAGTCCACAGTGTCTGGCCCTTGCCGTCGGACGAGGCGCCCAAGGCCGTGATGCTCTTGTTGTGGCCCTGCACGATTTTGTTGGGCTTTTCGCTGCCCTCGTTCAGGTAGACCAGGTCGCCGTTGAGGTTCAAGCTGATGATCAGACCGTCCGTTCTGCCGTGGGGTAAACGACGCCAACCTGCTGATCACCCACGCTGACGCCCTCGCCAAATTTCCACGTCTGCGTGGCCTTGCCCGCCTCGACGTCCCAGAGCTTGACGGTCTGGTCCGCACTAGCAGTGACGAACTTGGTACCGTCCTTGGCCCACGAACCGCGAAAATGCTGCCAGTGTGTTCTCCCTCTCCAATCGAGATCGTGGGCTCGCCCGTCTTGCCATCGTAAAGCTGAATGCGCCTGTCGGCGCCGACCGTCACGAGCTGGTTGCCGTCGGGGGAGAACGCCGTACCGAAGACGAAGCCCTTGTGGGTCGAGGCGTGCTTCGAATTGAACTTAAAGGGCGCGCCGTGCAGGAAGCAGAGGGAGCCATCGTCGGAGACCGTCGCCGGCTCGCAGTGGGCGCTGCTGCCGCACGGCGACCGAGTTGATGACCTTGGAGTGACCGCTGATCTCTCCGACCGAGTTACCGCTGTCGGCCGTAATGCAGTGGCCGAACCGCTCCTTGCCGTCGCCTCGACGGCGATGATACGCTGGGAGTCGCTCGTCCCATGCAATGTCGTTGATACGACCCGAAATGATGTGGTATCTCGCCTGGTGAGCAGATCAGTATCGAGAGCCGTATACCGGGTGTCTTGGGCGTGTGTGCTGTATGTACCCTTGGTGTTCTCGGCCTCGACGGCATCCCAGACTTTCACGGCACCTGAGACATCTCCACTGGCCAACGTAAAAAGCCGCTTGGCGAGAAGCGGGCAACGCTCGTTTGTGCGGTGTGGCCAACGTACTGCTTGCTCACGGAAGGGTTGTCGATGGATCGGAGGAAGATAGATTTGCCGGCCTGAGAGGATGCATTGTCAGCCAGAGCTGGGTTTAGTTGAGGGGAAACGCTAAACTAACGGCATAGGCGAGACGCTCTCCTTTGTTGTCAGAGGAGAGCTGCGTCGGCTGGCCGCGCTGGGTAGCGGGCGAGGCAGCTAGTATCTTCTCTATGGTGACAGACATGATGGAATCCTAACACGCCTATACTAAATTCAATGCAGATCGAGCCCCTCGAAGCTCTACACGATGACAATGGAACAGACAGCAAGTGTTGGAGAGAAACGGGGGTTGAGCAGAGTGTTAGCTTCAAGCTAGGCACCACAATGGCGGTCGACGGTATCGAGTGGGAACCTGGGCCTGGACCTGGATGGCGATCAGGGAACAGGTAGAGGGTGGAGGGGCAGTGTTAGTGCTGTTGCGGGGCATGCATGACGTTCCCTGTCGCCAGCCAACCAGTTTCGCGCAGTCAGCCTAGAGTCTGTTGAGAGACATCCTACCTAGGTAGGTAGATAGTTTCCCGAACATCTTACCTGAAGTATGCCACAAGGCAACGGAAAAACGACGCAAATACTACAGCTATTCGGCCATCTTTGCTACAAAGTGCCCAATCTGCCCGACGTAACCATCTGTCCTCGCTCAGCCTGCTTGGCAAGTGACGACACGCAAAGTAGATGTTGCGCCTACCTAGGTTACACGCACGCATCATACAAATGAACCCAGACGATGGCTTTAAATCTCGATACCTGATTACCTGATTCCTCATGACAGCAAGCCGACATTGGCCGTTGCAGTCTCCTAGTTTAAGAGGGTGGATGAAAGCAGAATTGCTCTTTGTCACTGTTAATTTATGCAAGTCTGCGCACATGAGGTGGGTCAGACAACAACAGTGTTGTCAGTGGCTCAAGCACACACAAATGCAGGTATATAAGTGCCTAAATTACCGTAAGATCGCAACAAATAGTCATCGCTTTCCTAGCTCAATTTGGTCAGAGCGTCCGACTTTTAATCGGAAGGCTGTGGGTTCGAGTCCCACGGATCGCGGTAATCTTTTGCAAATCTTTTTTATATGATTCTTCTCACTTATTGGCACACTTCGCAACTCTCTTTTCCATTTCTTCTTTGTCTTATTCATCTTGATCCTACGGCCTACTACCTACTACCTATGTGCGAGGGCGAATTCTCGTCTTTAAACCGATGTCAGCCACTCCGTCGCCAAGATCGGAAGACAGAGTTCTCGATATCGCAGGCAAATCCGTAATTGTCGTTTACGCAACCTCTGAAATGATCACTGCTCTCTTCTCCAATATTCCAGTTTTTCCCTTTTGACTTTCCGCCCATTTTTTTTTCTTTCGTTACAAAATCGGCATTTACACCAGTGGACATGGCATCTTTGAAATCCGTTTAATTCTCGTGCAGTCGAGCTCAACATACATACTTCCTAATGACACAACCCGAGTGGCTGTCTATCGCGAAAGCCATACAACAGGGTTTCCCTAGAGATATATCCGACCGAAAGGTTATGCGAGACCAAACGCCTTTTTCTATTCGCAGACACTGCCAGAAAGCCATACCCACACCAAAAAAAAAAAAGACCTTTTGTTCATTCGTGTAGGTTTGTCAGCCGTCTATTTCTTCTTGCCTTTGGACTTGCTCTTGGCATTGGTGGCCGACTTGGTTGATGTGACGCTCGACGCTCTAGAAGGAGCCGCTGATGTGTTCTTGCTTCCGGCCTCTGACTTGACGTTGTCTAGTGCCTTGTTCTACAATCATCGTCAGCAACGACTCTTCGTGGTTCAGAAGCTCGTCTTCTGCGTTCTCACCTTGACACCATTCTTGGATTTCTTCTTCGCTGGTGCCATGCCAGGATGCTGTCCTCGTCATTCTACTCGTCATCGGCTTCTCTCTTAACCTTTCCGTTGACGCCGTTTTGCCCCCTTTGTAGGGTGAACATCCTCAAATTCCTTGACTATGGTCGTCAACAACGTAGTGCAGCGACGGCTCAACTCGACGGGCGTTCTGCTGAGGAAGAACCAGTCGAAACGGAAGAGTGGGCTCTCTGCGATTTCATCTCGCATTTTCTCATACAGGCCGGGCGAGTCGATGCCATACTTGTCGAGAAGAACCAGCAAGAATCGATCCTCCTCTCGGTGTACACCTTTTTGTTCGTGTGGAGACGGAATAGTTGATCTTCAGCTGTTGCAAGGGGACACGGTATTGAGACATCTTCTTGCGAAGCAGCTTTCTCTGGTGTTCGATCTTACGCATACGCTCCTCGCCATCTTCAATGACCTTGATGTACTTGTTGTAGTCTGCGATCTCCGTATACGCTGCCAAAAGACCTTGGCGTACTGTTTAACTTCGGCGGCCGTCTTGTTGTCGATGTCTTCTGCGATACTTTCGTAGTCATTGCGGCCGTAACGTCCGGATGCGTTGACGAATTGCTGAAAGTCGCGTCTGTTCCATTCGCCAAACCCTTGCTGTGACAGGCGTTGCTTCTCCTCCTGCTCTTCCTCGTTGAGTGGCGTCGCATTGTCGATCTCTTGTTGATCCAGCGCACGCTCTGCCTCACGCTCGTCAAGGTTCTCATCATCGCCATCAGAAAGCGGTACCTTGTAACCAATTTCCTTGCGGTAGTACGCCGTCTCACGATCCTGGAGGTCGCGCAACCTAGGCGGATAGAACTGGTAGTCGTGGACCGGGACCTGCCTCGGAGCCCTTGGGGGCCTTGGGTTTGGTGTCCTTCTCTTTGGGAGGATACATGGTCTGGCGGAAGTACTTATCCATAGAGTATGATTGTTCCTTTCGCTCACGCTTGGCGGGGTTGATCCAGTTCATGCCAATGTCCTTCTTGTTGGTCTTGAAATCCTCGCCGTTCCAGGTGTAGGCGGACTCGGACGTTGAAGTTCTGCAGGTCGTCGATTCCAAGCTTCTCATACCTGGCGTTGAGCTCCTTGGTTCTCGATTCACCAGACGCAAGAATCTTGTCGATGTCGTCATCATCCAGGTCAGCGCCCTTTTCAGCCAGCACACCGGCTGCGCCCTTGCTTTGGAAGACCTTCTCAGCACCGTGTTGGTATCATTGAGAGAAGCTCATCCTTATTAGCAGCAGCTTTTGCTGCGACCTGAGCACGGCCTTGCTGGATGACGAGCTGGTCGAGACGAAGCTTTTGAGCTGCCCTTTCCAAGACCTTCTCTCAATCGCGTTGTCCGTTACGAAACGATAAACAACGACCTGCTTGGTCTGACCAATACGATGAGCACGATCCATGGCCTGCAAATCAGCCTGAGGGTTCCAATCGCTGTCGTAAAGAACGACGATATCAGCAGAGGTAAGGTTGATGCCTAGGCCACCGGCTCTCGTCGTGAGCAAAAAGATGAACTTCTCGGAACCAGGCTTGTTGTACTCGTCGATGGCGGCGATACGATCCTCGTGGGCAGTTTCCACCGTCATACGGCAGTACTTGTACTCCCGAAACACGCAGTAGTCTTCAAGTATGTCCAAGAGACGGCTCATCTGTGAGAAGATGAGAACTCTGCTGCCCTGCTTCTGCATCCTGACCAGCAACTTGTCGAGAACGACATCTTGCCAGCGTTGTAAATAAGATGCTCGTCGGTGGTATAGGGCGGGCCAGGTTCGGCACCTTCGAAGAGGTAAGGGTGATTGCAGCATTTACGCAACTGCATCACAATGTTGAGCAGTCTTGTCTTGGACTCCGTTTGCCGTTGGCGCCGTTGACAGCGTCAATGTCCTTTTCAAGAATTTTCTGATACCACTTGACCTGCATGTCGGACATGCCCAGGTACAAGTTGACCTCTTTCTTAGGCAACAAGCTCTTTTCAACATCGCTCTTGACTCTTCGGAGCAGGAAAGGCCTCAGCACGCGGTGAAGTCTGTTGGACGACGGTGTCCTGGTCCTGTTCTCGGCCCGAGAACCACTGATCAAATGCCTCGGAGTCGCCGAAAACATCGGGAAGCAAGAAGTTAAGAAGAGCCCACAACTCGTGCAGGTTGTTTTGGAGAGGTGTACCGGTAATCAGAAGTCGGTTTCGGGAGTTGAAACCGCGGATTACTTGGGCCAACGATGATTCCTCGTTCTTGATGCGGTGCGCTTCGTCGATGATGATGTACTCCCATGCGAACTTCTTGAGGTGGCTCTTCTCGCGCAGAATCATTTCGTAACTCGTGATGCAGACGTCAAAGTCTTCATTGACCAAACGGTACGTTGATGAGCGCGTTACGTTCCTCCTTAGCCCTGAAGCACCAATACATTGACCTCGGGAGTCCATTTTTCGAATTCTCGCTTCCAATTGTCTAGCGTCGACTTCGGAACGATGACGATGTGGGGTCCAGTAATACCCATGATGTGTCTCAAGTAGCCCAGGAACGAGATTGTTTGCAGCGTCCTTTCCGAGACCCATCTCATCGGCGAGGATTCCAGAGATACCATTCTCATGGAGGGAAATCAACCAGTTGAGACCGGCGACTTGATAGTCTCTCATCTGGCCCTTGATGAAGGGGGGTGATTCACGGAAGACAGTTTCGGCAGAGCCTCCATGCTTCTCGTCTTGAAGTAGCTCGGCATCTTCCTCGGCCTCGGTCCGACGCAAGCGCTCGTTGCTAGCGCCGCCCTGACGTGAACCCTTCTTCTTACTCTTTGATGCCTCTGCGTTCTGTCGATCGATCTCTGTCATGATTTCCCGAATCTTGGGGTTGGGGTTCGTTTCGATGAAGTGGCGGAAGAGATCCGTAAGACCGTGCAGGTATCGAAATCGTCGAATACTGTCTTCTTCCTGTTTGGACACATCATTAAGCGCTACGCCACTGACTGGATCGTTTCTAATGTCAAGAGTTCGTGTCTAGCATACCTTTGATTCACCCAAACGATCGTGTTTCTTGCCGAAGATGCTGCGACGAAGCTGATTGGCTTCGGTCCGCCTCTTACGGCCATCCCCAAGAGGTTCGCCAATAACGCTACTGTGCGGTAGTGTTCGCATTGGTATCCGAAGTCGGTGTAGTCGGGAGTCTCGTCGACTTTCCTATATTCATATCAGCCAAGGGGTCTTCAATCCAGTCGCGAGTCGCAGCGTCCCGAGGAACATAATAGTGCGAGAGAATTTGGAAAGGACCCCATACCATCGGGTTCCGCGGGTGGGTGTCTGCCGCGTCCGACATTGACGCGTCGGTGTCGGCCACAGCAGCTCTCGAGCGAGGCGCCATCCTGACGGCTGTAAATCACTTTACGCGACTTACACGCGTTTCTTTCGACTATGTTGCGCGCACCAGAAACTGTAGATGATGTTCAATTGCCCCAAGCCTATTAGAGGCTACGTTGATAGAGGAAAGCGCTCAAAAAAGGGCGAGTGCTTTGATACTGTGCGAGAGTGAACGGTCGTAGTTGTTTTTTAGATGATGGAGGAAAGGTGGGATCCCTCTGCTGTAGAAGACAAATTCCGATCAGGACTAGCGTGTTTTCGCCGTGTCTTTCCCCGTGCGCCCGTCAATCGAGTGGAGTGCAGCCGCCCCGGGAGGTCGGATACGGAAGAAGGCAGGCTCCGAGAACGTCTCCGTCAGCTCAGCTAGAGACAAGCGTGCAGCAGCACGAGGGCTCCACTGTCCGTTCCAGGATTGGATCAGTCGCTCAGAATTTAGCGCACTGACCATGAGGGGATAACGTCAAAGCGCCCAAGGTATCCGTAAATTGGGGCCTTTACTCCCAGTGTCATGTGCTCTACTTACCTTACGCCGAAGGCAAGCTGACCTCCCCTTCATTGACAAACAACTGCATATTGCATCGCCGCCCATTTGACAATCTTCATCACTACGTATCCGATCTTTCAATCGCTCCTTTTTTTTTTTTTTTTTGGCGTCAAGGGGAGCCGCCGCTGCAAACTTCCTTACGTGTCTGCACTCGAGACCGCCACCACCACACCTTATCGCCAGTCACTTGGGGACCCCGTTTGAAGACCCCACTGCTGCATCAAGATTTGTTTACCCGACCAACTCAACGACCTACATTACACCGCTTGAGGTGCGGGACTTGTCTTTCCTATTCTTCGATTCTTTACTGATTCTTTTCAGTCGCTCCTTAATCTGTGAGACAGCCGCCATGGATTCCATGCGAAGCCTTAACACCTCCCTGCCCGGCGCTTCGGCCGCAAGGCAGACGGCACAAAATGACTCCCCCGAGCAACTCCTCGACGCTTTCAAGGCTGCGGCGCTCTCTGTGACGAAACTCTACAAAACCTCCGCGGCCGCCCAGTCTAAAGCCCGCATGGACGGCTACCAGGACTGCCTCGATGACCTCCTGGCGTTCCTCGACAAGGAGAAAATTGGCCTGGGCGACGGCGATGGCTGGAGGATCCGGAGCTGGGCTACTGAACGGCTGGACGGAAGGGAAGGCTCTCAAAACGTCGAAAGCGACGATGAGGCGGACAAAGCGGAAGCTGCATCGTCCTCGGAGCTCAACAGGACTGATAGCGATACCCAACTATCGGCAATGCGGGGCGAAAGCCAAATGAGGGCTGACTCAACGCCCCTTAGCATCCCTCAGGTCGTCGAAGAAGAGGAGGAACCTGAACCCGTGTCAATCACGGTACCAACGGCGGATTCGTTTACTTTCCAATCCTCACACCCCCTGGCCACCTCAGCAACCTCAGCAGGACGCCTATCTCAACCTTGCGAACCTGGACCTGTCAGATTCTCGGACACATGACACAGCATCGATAAACACGAACTCTGGAGGCCGCTCAACAAGAACACGACACCAAGCAAATATTCCTCGCTCGGCGTCAAGGCAAGGGAACAATCTCGGCCGCGGCGCCGGGTCGAAGCGCAAGATCAACTTTGCCGAAATCTTCGACCTCAGCAGCTTGGACAAGAACATGTTTGGCGGCGGACCGAAACGCAGCCGGCACACATAGGTCGACTGAAAGGCGACTACAACGGCGGCGTCGGCATTCTACAAACATTCTTCATTTTTGACTGCGGTCTACTAGGGAACTTTCCAACGATCAAGATCTTGTCTCCTTTGTCTACCACAGTTCTTCAGACATGTCTTGACGACTGGATTGAGCGAGCATTGACGTACATCTATCTGGAGGAAGGGTAAGAGGGGATAAATTGGGAGGAAAGGGACTCTGGAGCATTAGGAGTGCGTGTGTCATGAGAGGCGTTTGGTTTGGTTTTATGAAGGTGCATGGGCGGTGTTTAGGTTGGGACTGTTTATTGCGATGATGCCAAATAAAGGACGGGCTAGCTAGTCCACGGCCTATAGTTACACACACACACACACACACACACACATATCATTATTTCCCCTGTCGAACTTGTGACGGTGTTGACGGCGACTTCAAAGTCCAAGCCGTTACCACTGTAGGGATAATCACAAACAACACATTTCAACTACCACAACTCTGTTCTCCAAGTGACGTCTTCCGCCGCAAATCCTACTGCGTGTTATGGGGTTTCAGGACTTCGGATCTTCTGGCCATCAACTATGCAATCACGTCGCAACAAGTCAAAACATGTTTCAACACATGGCAAACAACCGGCTGCTGTAAATTTCGGGCTCGTCCCAACTTGAGGTCGTCTTCTCATCCCAACATCATCTTGCCCCTCCCAAAGTTTCGACCGAGCCCCGCGGTCTGGAAAGTCCCTCAAAATGACCGGCCTCGGGGTTTTTTTTTTTTTTTTTTACCTATATCTTTTTGCCTGCACGCCCAAGAGTCATACATACACTAGGCAAGCAGTCTGTGCCCCACCTTCTTTAGAACGTACCAGAGTCTTCGTTCCAGCCCGCAAGTCTTCTCCAGTTGAAAATCTAAATGGGCTTCGTGGATGACTGGGGCAATCGCTCCAGCGTTTGAGGGCGAATCCTGGATGGAACGAACTCGAGCGGCATCCTGCCCATCAAGGTGTTCCGAGTCTGGTCACCGTCCAAGACCAACCCAAGCCACCACGTGAAAGACCCTGGCTCAGCGGTCGATTCTGTCGCATAGAAACCCCCACCTGGCAGGCACGCACTAATACGATGCCACCGCTACGCCACCCGAACCGACGAGATTCCCTTGCCCGCTCCCCCACCCCATGCACACACTTCGCCAAAATCTCAATCGAACCCTAGCTCGACCATTTTATACCCATTTGTCAAGTTGAATTCTCAATCACATCTGATCCCGGAAGTCCTCCAAGATCGTCGTATCGGAAGGGTGGCCGAGTTGGTTATGGCGCCAGGTTAAGGTCAGCTTAACATCTGTTTCCTGGTGGGGCAACCCGCGCGAGTTCGAGTCTCGTCCCTTTCATTTTTCTAGGTTTTTGCCAGAGCTTGTGGATATGTGCACGCACATAGGCAAATACCCAGGAGGCCGTTGAGTACCTACATACTTAATTTGCTGTCCTCTGCTGCTGCGTTCTTCACCTTTACTTGCTATTCGGACAAGGTGCGACAAGCAACATTAGGTGGTTTAACCGCAAGGCCTGTCTTTCTACGGGTAACAGCTGAGCGTCACGTGCCGTGGTTTGTCCGACGTATCAGGTTCACCTAAACTAGATGTGAGGAATGTACTCTCGACACGCGTGGAGTAATAACTCTATGTGGTAGATAAAGTTTCTTTCTAAGGTGATGGGGGATTGTCCCTCACTCAGATCATCCGCAATCATGAATTTCTCAGTCATGAGCGCGAACACAGGCCTGCACAACCGCAATCATGCCACGATACATTGAGCCCAGGTGCCAGATAACCCGTCATTACCCTGTTGTCTTGGTTTATTTCATCCCTAGGTCGCCTCCGCTCCAGGGCGAAAGAGAGTAAATGTCCTGATATCGTCCGTACCAAAGCCATTCTTTTTTCGTTCGTCTGTTCTTCGCGGACTGCCCTAGGTTTTTACAAAAACCAATCTAACCATCCCCCAGAGATTTCCCAGAACGCCGTACTAATGCAAGCCGCGAAAGAAGACGAGAAGACGTGAAAAAAGAAGGACGTTGCTTTTGTGTTCGTTGTCAACCAAATCAGTCCCTCCCTTTCTCTCTAGTTCTCCTGTCTGTTCTTCCGTTCCCGCTCGACCTCGTACATGAAGTCGAAGTAGCCCTTGTCGAACTGGTGGACACGGACGTAACCATCCTCTCCTCCAGAGGCGTAGCCCTTGCCGGTGGGGTCTGCGGCGACGGTGTTCTTGGGGCATGTTAGTCACTGGGGTTTCCGTTATCAAAAAGGCTGGCCAGCTTACCAGGGGGCCGAAGTGACCACGGACTCTGCCAACCTCCTCTTCGAAGATCTTGTGGTAGAATCTGGCTTCGAACTTTCCTTGTCTCGCCGAGGTACGGGTGACATCCATAGCGGCTTGACCACCTCCAAGGATGACAAAGTCCTTCTTGGGCGTGATGGTGGCGCTGTTGAGAGGCGTATCGGCGACGTAGGTCTTGAGGACCTCAAGATCCTTGGCGGTGATGAGCTGTATCGGGTTAGCTGTCGGTCGAGAGGTCTACCATGGTAAAATGCGTACCTTGGCCGTCTTATCCTTGCTAGCGGTGATGAAGTAGGTTCTGTCCTGCGACCACTGGAGGTCCGTGATGGGCGTGTTAAGCTCGTGTACAGGCTCGTTGTAGATCAGGTCACCGTTCTAAAGACAATCAGCATAATGCCTCCACGCAGCGGTCTACGTCTCATCAAACCCACCTTGGCATCGTACTGGGAGATGGAGCCGTCCTCGTGGCCGGCGATGATGTACTTGGTGAGGTAGCTGAAGCCGGCGACGGTGGCCTTGCTCTCGTCGCACACAATGGTCAAGGCGCGCTCGTCGGTCTGCTCGGCCTCGGGATCGGGGTTGATGTCGTAGACGACGATGTTGCTAAGGAAACCCATGCGCTTCTCCGTAACACCGAGCAGCTTGGTGCCGTCCTCGTTGAATTCGACGCGCTTGACGGCGGTAGGGAACTCCCAAGTCTTGAGGTTCTTGCCCGTCTTGATATCCCACAGTCTCATCGTGTTGTCGGCGGAACCGGAAGCAATCATGGTGCTGGTGGGGTCGACGTCGACGGTCCAGATGGCACCGACGTGGCCGTGGTAGGTTCCCAGACGCTCGCCATTGTGTGCGTACCAAACGCAAATCTGCTGATCCTTGGAAGTCGAGAAGATAAGGTCGCCGTCCGAGTTGTATCTATTCAAGGTAGCGCGTCATGTCAGTTACACGCAACCCTTATTGTCCAAGTAAAGGAGGGGGAGGGGGGCGTGTGAGTGTGAGGACAGGATTGGGCGCTTCGCATCTCCTTCTTCCCCCTCTTTCCCTGGACAATTTCGCAGGCGGAGACAATAAACGTACCTGATCTGAGTGAGCGCACGCTCGTGACCTGCCAAAAGAACGGGCCTCATATTGTATGATTGTCGAGGAGTATTGCGCTTCTCGGTCTCGGGGCTTCTGTTTGCGGAGGGGCGATGTTGCGGCAGGGGACGTCGTTCTTTAAATGGCTTGCGATGTCGTCTTTGGCGTGAATTTTTGCCCTTCACATCGACATTGTGGGTTTCGGTGCACTGGTGTGGGGCGCACTTTTTTCCCCGCGACGCATTCTGCCGGCTGAGGTGAGCAGCCATTCACCGCCTTACGCCTCAGGCACGGTAGCAGAGCTAGCCACTTCAAGCTCTGGGCTGGTCTAGGATGTTTTGACCTTGCAGGGGAGTATAGCGTTGTTCACCCGGCGCATCGCGGCAGTCATCAAGCCTACCTTACCTAGCTAGCTACCCTTAGCATCCTTACCCGGACAGCCAGTCCCTTTGATGCCCGTCCAGTCCAGTCCACCCCATGCCGTTCGTTCCATGTCCGAATAAACGCGACATCAGTCACAACGTTCCTTTTTGGGCAACACTCGACTCATCATTGACTCAGTCCCGATTTTGTGCACCCTATGCGATTTCCGGACTTAGAACCCTGGCAGTCAAACACCACCTCCGGCCCTCGAAATCCTCTAACCTCAACGGACTTCAAGGGAAATTGAGGTGGTTTCAACAACTTTTGTCTAGTTGGAGGCTTTATATGCCAGAGCAAAGATATCAGACCATCCGAACTGCCGTCGCTGTGTTCTTTGTCTTGTGCCATATTTGTACCTGCATACCCTTTCCCTTCCGTCTTTCTTTTCCACATCGACTCGGTCTTCTCTGGTCAACCACGGTTGGCTTTCTTGTTTTTAATTTGTTTCAATAATCAACCAATCGTGTCACTCGACCTCACCTCACTGAGAAACGCCTATACGTCGAGTGTGTTGATTGCTTCCACAGCAGCAAGCAGTCGGTACCAAGGCTGTCATTGGCCCCCCCTGATACCCATAACTCGTCTCTCTTATCGATCGGCTTTGAAGCCGAGGCGGTTCGGGGCCACGCCCGAAACTGTTCGACCTGCCTAAACCGCTCGCTGATCCATCCCATTGGCACTGCTCAAACCCATGTGGTCTGTAGAGCCAGGGAAAAAGCTTATCGCTTAGATCCACACAATTGCCAAAAGGGAAAACTTGCTGGTGAGCCTGCGGTGTAGAACAGGCGAAGGCGCAACGCAGCATCTCGGGGTTCGGCATGTCGTCTATCTGCCAGTTGAATGGCACGCAAAGGCTGTCTTGGCCATGCCGTCTCAGGCTGCCCAAAACGCCTCACGCTCGGCTTCGAACCCGTGCCTTGTCCTCCAGAGCTGCGGCATCGGCCACTTACAATTCATTGGCTCAAGATTCCGACCCATTTCATCAGAATCAGAACCTTGGGGTAGCTACGGACCGAGATCCATCACGCAGTCAGCCCTGCAGAGCGCTAAATTCTGCGTCGGACCGCTGTCACTCCCCCCTCATTCTTGTTGCTCCCGCTTACACCCAGCCTGCGCGCTCGACTCCGGTTTCTGTCCTGACAACTTCATCTCTCTCCCGTCAATCCACAGACTTGGCGTTCGGAAACCTGCGAGTTCGAGCTGCATCTCTGGTCCCTTGGCAATCTTCCCGTCCGTTCATTGCAAGGGCCTTGGTTCCTTGCGACATAATCTCCTACAACAGGTCCTTTGCGACATCCTCCCCCGCAATGGTCGCCAGCAAGATCGATGGCACTGCCATCGCCAAGCAGATCCGGGAATCGATCGCCAGCAACATTCTCGAGAAGCAGAAGCTGAACCCCAGGTTCCAGCCGCAGCTTACCATCATCCAAGGTTTGTTGCAAGCTGTTTTCAAACTGCATTTCGCCTGTACCTAGCTGACCACATTCTCCCACAGTCGGCGACAGGTCGGATTCGAGTACGTCGTGCTGCTGTGATTACCCCACCATGAAGTTTGTCTCGATGCTCACAGCCCCGCAGGCACCTACGTGCGCATGAAGCAAAAGGCCGCAAAGGAGGTAATTGCTCGACATTGCCTTGGCATCAAGTGAAAGGGTGCTAACAGCTCTAGGCAAACGTCGACTGCGACCTCATCCAGTTTCCCGAATCCATTACCGAGTCCGAACTTCTTGATCGCATTTACCGCCTCAACGACAACCCTGCCGTCCACGGTATCCTGGTTCAACTGCCTATTCCCAAGCACCTCGATGAGTACGTCATTACGTCTGCCGTTGCTGATGAGAAGGATGTCGATGGTTTTGGAACGAGAAACATCGGCGAGCTCGCCAAGAAAGGTGGCCGTCCCTTCTTCATCCCCTGCACTCCCAAGGGTGTCATGGTCTTGCTGCAGGAAGCCGGCGTCGACCTGAAGGGCAAGAATGCTGTTGTGCTCGGACGCAGCGACATTGTCGGCAGCCCTGTGAGCTATCTCCTCCGCAACGCGGACGCAACTGTCACTGTGTGCCACTCCAAGACTGAGGGCCTGGAGCAGCACCTCAAGACCGCCGACGTTGTCATCGCGGCCATTGGCCAGCCCGGCTTCGTTAAAGGCGAGTGGCTCAAGCCGGGCGCTGTCGTCATCGACGTCGGCACAAACTACATTCCCGACGCCTCCAAGAAGTCAGGGCAGCGCCTCGTCGGAGACGTCGACTACGAGTCGGCTGCTCAGGTTGCTTCTCACATCACACCAGTTCCTGGCGGCGTTGGTCCCATGACCGTGGCCATGTTGCTGTCCAATGTTGTGGACTCTACAGTCAAGTCCTTTGAGAGGCAAAAGCAGAGAAAGATCTCCCCTTTGCCGCTGCACCTTAAGGAGCCCGTCCCCTCTGACATTGAGGTCTCAAGATCCCAGAACCCGAAGCAGATCACCCGCCTTGCCAAGGAGGTCGGCATTGCTTCCCACGAGCTTGAGCCCTACGGAGCCTACAAGGCCAAGGTCGACCTCAGCCTCCTGAAGCGCCTTGAACACCGCCGCAACGGCAAGTACGTTGTTGTCACAGGTATCACTCCCACGCCGCTCGGAGAGGGTAAGTCTACCACCACAATGGGACTTGCGCAGGCTTTAGGAGCACACCTCGGCCGCGTCACCTTCGCCAACGTCCGCCAGCCCAGCCAAGGCCCGACTTTCGGTATCAAGGGCGGTGCCGCCGGTGGTGGCTACAGCCAGGTCATCCCCATGGATGAGTTCAACCTCCACCTGACTGGAGACATCCACGCCATCACCGCGGCGAACAACCTTCTCGCCGCTGCGATTGAGACGCGCATGTTCCACGAGAACACTCAGAAGGATGGTCCTCTCTACAAGCGTCTCGTTCCCGCCAAGAACGGCAAGAGAGTGTTTGCCCCTGTCATGTTGCCTCGCCTCAAGAAGCTGGGTATCGAGAAGACTAACCCCGACGACCTGACCGAAGAGGAGATCCGCCGCTTCGCCCGTCTGGACATCGACCCTGAAACCATCACATGGAGACGTGTACTGGACGTCAACGACCGTCACCTGCGAGGTATTACAGTCGGCACTGCGCCGACTGAGAAGGGTCACACCCGCGAGACCGGCTTCGATATCTCTGTCGCCAGCGAGTGTATGGCCATTCTTGCTCTCAGCACCGACTTGGCTGACATGCGCAAACGCCTGGGAAGCATGGTTATTGCCAGCTCTAGGAGCGGCGACCCCGTCACCTGCGACGACATCGGTGCTGGCGGCGCTCTTACGGCTCTGATGAGAGACGCCATCAAGCCCAACCTCATGCAAACTCTGGAGGGCACTCCCGTGTTCGTTCACGCTGGCCCCTTCGCTAACATCAGTGTCGGCAACAGCTCCATCTTGGCGGACAAGATGGCCCTCAAGATTGTCGGTACCGAGCCTGAAGAGGACCACTCCGAGAAGGCTGGTTTCGTTGTCACCGAGGCCGGTTTCGACTTCACCATGGGCGGAGAGCGTTTCTTCAACATCAAGTGCCGCGCTTCGGGACTCGTTCCCGACGTCGTGGTTGTTGTTGCTACCGTGCGTGCCCTCAAGGTTCACGGCGGCGGTCCTCCTATCGCCCCTGGTGCGCCGCTCAACGCTGTCTACAAAGAGGAGAACGTCGACATCCTCCGCGCTGGCTGCGTCAACCTCAAGAAGCACATTCAGAACGCCAAGATGTACGGCATCCCCGTCGTCGTTGCCATCAACAAGTTCGTTACAGACACTGACGCCGAAATTGCCGTCATTCGTGAGGAGGCGATCGCCGCCGGCGCCGAGGACGCCATCCTCTCTAACCACTGGGCTGAAGGTGGCAAGGGCGCCATCGAGCTGGGCAAGGGCGTCATCGCCGCCAGCGAGAAGCCTAAGGACTTCAAGCTGTTGTACAGCCTCGAGGGTTCCGTTCAGGAGCGCATCGAGGCCATCGGCCAGAAGATGTACGGTGCCGCTGCGGTCGAATTCAGTGAGCTTGCGCAGAAGAAGGTCGATACCTACACCAAGCAGGGCTTTGGCAACCTACCAATCTGCGTTGCCAAGACGCAGTACTCACTATCTCACGACCCTGACCTGAAGGGCGCTCCCACTGGCTTTACTGTTCCTATCCGGGACGTCAGAATGGCCGCCGGTGCTGGTTACTTGTAAGTTGAACACTGTCCTAGCGAAGATGGAAGCAACTAACACGGCCACAGGTACGCTCTCGCCGCTGACATCCAGACCATCCCTGGTCTGCCAACGGCTCCCGGTTACTTGAACGTCGACGTCGATACCGAGACTGGTGAGATCGACGGTTTGTTTTAAGCGAAAGTCGGCATGCTTGCCGTTAGTTCTGAGGCGCCTTGAGATGCGGATTTTATTATTTTCTAAACGTACGGAAAGGGGGACAGGCGGCATTACAGTGGCATTGATTCAACAAATGGCGCTGGGCAAAACATGGGAAGGACTATTATAGCAATCTGTTCAACAATGATACCTACTCTCGGGTTCATAGAAAGACCGAATACAAGAATAGAAAAGGAACTATTCAAGATGCATTTGCCCAGTGCTAACCCATTGTTGGTAGCGACTATGATGGTGAACCTGACGTTTGCCAATGAGAAATCGGTACCCGTCCCAAAACGCCGAAGCGTCGATGAGAACGGCTGGTACATTCAAAACCAGAGCGCATCGTCCCGCCTTCGGCTCACGCCGAGCCCACGATGACTGCCAAATGCACACCTACCCGCCGCCCTGGGATGGAGCCGTCAGGTCGCGTCGTGCCATCCCATCTGCGTCAGTGTTGCATCGCTACATCGCATCCGGCGGGCTCCATGAGAGGTTGCCGAGTGTTGAGAAACAGAGTTCGTAGGTATATTCCTCCCCCCCCCCCTCCTTGGGACAGTCCCATCCGGTCACGACCTCTTGGCAACGAGGGAACAGAAAAGGTATGGCCCTCCCCCTCCCCCCCCCCCCCCCCAGAAGTGAAGGTTTCCTACTTTTCGTTCCACGCCACGAGGGTCGTGAGGCTACGCGGGACGTACACCTCCGTATAATTCGGTTCTGAAAAGAGTCATGCCATGGGACAAGATGAGATGGATGGATCGGGCGTCCGCTTAGCTTTGCCGAGTCAGCCCACACGACACCCTGTCCCCTCCTTCCCGCTTTCCATGTGGTTGATGCCCGCTTAACGGTCGACCTCATGATCATTGCCCCGTGATGGCTTTTCTGTCAGTTCCTTTACTCCCTCCCCCTTCTCATCGTCCGCATCAGCAAGAAAGCTTGATCTCGCCGCCGACGAGCCACAACAAAACCGCTCACCCTACCTTCCCTTTTCTAGAACATCTGCATCCGGTTCGTGGGATAGGTGACTCGGGGGCCCCAACCGGCGCGATCGTCTCTCTATCTCGATCCGTTGCGTCGTGTTTCGGCCTGGATTCCCGTTTCGAGGTTCCCCACACCCGTAATCTCGATACGCCGCCAGCGAGGCCAGTCGAACTTGGCAGCACGAGGGAGGTTTCTACTTGGCAACGATGACGGTCCCGTTCAGGCGGACAGGGCCCCGACCACCACCACCAGAGAACGATGGAGGCTGGGGCGGGGGCGAGGATGTCTGGGCGGTAATATACATGGTCTTGATTCTAGGTCGTATTCTCTCGCCTTGGCTGTCGACGCTCGGCGGGTGCCGCTCCGGGGTTCAAGCGGGGGCCATCGGACCGGGCTGCCGGGCCTCGTGGCGGTCCACGGTCTTCATTTCCCAGGAAGCGACCGAAACATCAGGCTACGGTCCACGCGGTCAGGCCAGACCCATCATTTCCAACTGTCGTTCTCATATTGGAAAGTCTTTATTGGCCTTCGTATGCTGCGCCGGCAGATCTGATGTGAGTTGTTGACAAACGCTCCCAGAGTTCAGATCATCAGGACAGCGTCATGCAAGTCACACTCTCCCATGCAGAGAGTTCGGTTGAGGGTTTTTCTTTTCTTTTCTTTTTTTTCTTTCTGGTTTTGAAATCTTCGTATTGAGGACCTCATCTCTCTAATTCACCATTGAAAATTACAGGGCAGCCACTGAGGCCAGGCTGTATGGGGTATGAACTCGTGCATCTCCAGCCAGAAAAAAAGCAATTGCAATCATGATACCCTTTCCTTCCCTTCCTATCATCAAAGCTTCCGTGAGAATTGCAACAAAAACCTGTTTCCCTTGTCCATATTTACTCCAACACGCTGTGAAAGAAAAAGAAACCCCAGTTTTGTCAAGTATAATCATGAAGTAGTTTGCTTAGAGAAAGGCCAAGAAAGAAATTGCATTTAGGCCAAATACTCCCTTAGCAGGCCCTCTCTGTGTGCAAGTGCTCACATTTACCAACCAAACTGCTCGCAGTGCAACTCGACTGCGGGACCAGAGGTGCGAATGCAGGACGCCGTGGTGTTGCGGACCTGGGTCATCAAGCTGTCAGGGCCGCAGCCCATAACAAGGACGCGCTGGTTGGGGGTTGCATCATTGATGGCGGTGCAAATGATAGCTGCAACGTCGGCACGGCCGTAGTTGATGGGGATGGTGTTGATGTGAGCAGGGGCACCATTCCTTTGCAGCGGCGATACAGGGAACAGGCCATCAGACTCAAAGCCAGACTTCTCAGAACTGGAGACAGCGCGAGTAACAACCTTGGGGGGCTTCTGAGGAATGCCGTTCTCGATATCAAACTTCTCAGTAGCCGGGGTGATAGGACTGGATGCATCAGACGAGATGGTTGCCGAGCGGGAGCGGTCCTCGGTGGTGACGGGACTATCAGAAGAGTTCGGAGGCCGAGTGACGTAGACGAGAACAGACGATGACATCGCGTCATTGATAGTAGAGAGATGGTGGGCAAACCACTCCAAACGAGCTATGAAAAAAAAAAAAATGATCAGCCGGTTGTTTCATGCGAAGTCAATCGCATAGTGACATACTGTATTCTTTGACCATCCAGACAAAGACGATGCGCTGTTGCGAACTCTGCGTCAGCCGCTTGAGCATGTTGAGGGCTGTGCCAACGGTGAAGCTGGCGCCGCTGCCTCCTGCGACAAGGATGACTTTGTCGTACTCCGCCGGATCAGGGAATGTGCCATATGAGCCCTCAACCGAGGCCTTGAGGGTTGCACCCGGGTGGCGGACGGCGTACTCGTGGAGGTCGCGGGTGAAGCCGTCGTACGAGTTGATGACGAACTCAAGGGGGTCCATGGCCGCGATAGTGAAGGGGTGCATTTCCAAGGCGCGGATCTTGGGGATCCACAGGAAGCAATGCTGGCCGGAGCTCGCGCCGTAGGGTGCCTTCTTCAGGGTGATACGGGTACCGCCATTGGGGAGGGGCTGGACAGTGGCCGTGTTGTTGAAACTGTAAGCGACAACCCTGACGATACGAATAGCGCGGTCAATGAGCCAGATGCCAGCGGCGGCGGCCGTGATGTAGACAATCTTCTTGGACAGCTCAGGCTGGTGGAGACCGACGAGGACCATTGAGATGGCGAAGCCGGACACGTGAAGGATATATGACAGCTCGTAGTACCAAAATCGGACAATTGCGCCGGCGAGGACCACCACGAGGAAGGTGAAACCGGAGACGATGCCGTAAATCTCCTCGTGGACGCGGAGACGTGCGAGGTTGCCGTGGCCAATGAAGTACGATGAGTAGGTTACACCGTGTACAATGATCAGGGCCATGGTGACATAGCCAGCAATCTGGTGGAGTACGTTGAGACGCTCGTAGGACCAAGCAGTCAAGTAGCCGAGAGGGGTGTTCTTGAGAGCCAAGAAGACCAAAAAGGCGATGTTAACGATGGAGAGCCTGTGAGTTGTCAGTTTCCCTGGTGGCATCTCAACGAGATACAGGGCGTTGTTGGCACTTACCATCCTGCGCGAGCTCCGATGACTGAGAGGTATGGCAATGATGAGGTATCGATGTACGTCAGACAGAGAACGATGTTGGCCACAACATAGATGGTTGCAACGACGGCATGGCCAGTGGATGGCAGGAAGGGAACCTTGCGGACAGAAACTCTGCGAATGATGCTGAGTGGCAGTTAGCTCCCGATTCTGTGAGACGGTCTCGTGGAGAATTGTTGTGTCAGCTAGACTCACCGGGACGCGAAAACGAAAGGCTTTGCAGCGAAGGAGAGCCTCGAAGCGAGGCCAGTCTTCTGAGCAAGCAGGCGGGTCGAGTGGAAGACGATGAAGACGGCCATGATAGCGGCCAAAGCAGTGGCATAGTAGGTCATGGCCTCATGGTTCATGCGGGTGCGCGCAGCAAACAGCTTGGGGAAGGCCGAGGGGCCTCCGCCACTACCTCCGGCCATCGTGAGTGAGCAAGATGGATGATTGTGTGTGTATATGAGCTGGTGAGTAGAAGCTATTCGTGGCTCTGGGAGAGTTGAAGAGATGTGCGTATGCGTATCTGGCGTTGGCCTGGTGGAGCGAGTGAGCGAGTGCGTGAATGAATGAATGAACAACTAGTGGGGTGTAGATTATCTGGACATACTGCAAGATTCGGGAATGTGCCAAGTTTATAACAAGAGATATTGTTATGACGATGTTTGTGAGTGGAATAGAAATCAGGTGAAATAGCCCCGGATGATAAGAGAGGAACGGAGGGTCTTGAATTTCTAGCAGGGCACAGAAAGACTTCTTCGGGAGCCGGCAGAAGGAAGGGTGGGTGTATGAATTGAAGGAGATCTAGCCTCCGTTTGCGGTATGCGTGAGAGGCTTGCTACCGAGGACGAGATGAAGTGAAAAGATATTGAGGCCATTATTTAGTAAGTGAATGGGTGGTGGCGGCGGAGGGGAAGCAGTAGGGGAGGGTTGTTGGGTTGGTGTCCAGGACAATCAGGTAGGTACCTTGCGGAAGGAGCGAGGTCGGGGTACGGTTCGACTTCCCGGGCTGTGCCTTCCGTTACATTTTACTTATCTGAACTTCCAAGTCTACTTTAACTTGGCCTTACTGTTATTTTACCCTTGTGGGGACTCGCGCGCGCGCGAGAGAGAGAGAGAATGTTTAGAGTTTGGGGCGAGAAAACCTCCATTCAGGAAGGAGCTCTCAACGTTGGGTTCCACAGAGCACTCCTTCCCGGTATTCGCCTTTTTCTCTCTTTTTCTTTTTCCTATTGAACTCCTCCTCGCGGTCCCACAGAGGCGTGTCTACAGGAGGCGCGCAGGACCATGATCATTGTTGATCCGAAACTCTGAAAGAAAGCCATGCCACTGTATTGAACTGAACTTACACAATATCACCTGCAGGTTTCCACTTACATGCTGGGTGCAGCAACCAGCCTACTTAGGCCATGTTGGCTTGCCCCTCGTGTATTTTCCCAATGCCGAGAACTTGCTCTGCCATCCAACTTTCTTTTCTCTCCATCTAGGCGTCAAGAGACAGACAACCTTCAGATAAGAAAAGGAGTGTATCACCGTCTCAGCTGGTCCAAACAGAACAGTTGCCCAATGAATGTCGCAACGTATGTGCCGGGCTGTATATCGAGACCTTCCCTATACGGTCAACTGCTTGAGCTTACACCCTTTTCCTACCGCTCACATGCGCTCATAATGCACTTACACAATCCTCCCTCTACCCTTCCCCCCGGGACCTTCTCATGCCAGGGCTGCATATCAATCAAATACCAAGGCATGTAAAGGAGGCGCCACTTCCCTGTGATAGTCCCAGGGGCCCTTACACCGGTCTGGCCAGAGAAGAGATCTCCCCATTCTGTCTAGCCTCCTGCCAAGGGCCTCGAAGCTAAGCCTTCGGACCATGTGGATAACATCAAGCCGTTCCTGGATAGCTGCTTCCCACGGTCGCCGGGAAAGTACGATGAGAGACATAGGTGGATACAAAACTGCGTCGTGTCATGCCTTGTTATGTGGATATCCGCCGAACCAAGCTTTGATGGAACCCTCAATGCCGGTAGCCGGTATCACTGAGACGCCATATCCTCTTTCCCCGCAGTGAAAAGAGCCCGGACTGTAAGACGCAAGCGAGGAAAATTTTGCTTGCTGGGGAGGGGGGGGGGGGGGGGGGGGGGGGGGGGGGGATGGGGGGGATCTCACGGGCCGTGAATCTAGATTGATATTCCATCCCCCGTCCAGAAAGAGACGGGCGCAAGATCTCGTTCCATCTCGGCCGGCCGGCTGCCTTGTTTTGTCAGCTTGACAAAGCGCTGGGCGTTGCTTGTGTCGCTTTGCCCTGATCAGCAGGACGGCAGGCCAGGGCGAGAGCTGCTCTAAGGGGAGTAGAGGCCAGGTAAAGTAGGCGAACGAGCGTAGATGGATGTTGAAGTAGAGTGGCCTGTGGCGCGGAGACAAGGGTGCATACGACGTTCTGTCCCCCCTTCCCTGGTATATACCATTAACATCTGCAGCATGCCGCAGGCTCGGACTCATTCCCTTCGTAGCCGAATAGGGAAGTACCGGTGGGTGGTGTTGGCATTATTTGGCTAAATTGCGCCAACCACGGATGAGCAGAGACATGTCTACCCTACCACAACCCAGACGCTGCTGTCAAGTGGAACTGCGTCCCGATTGTGTCATTCGAGGCGGGACCCCGGTATCACCGTGCCTATCTGCATCTGGCAGATAGATTGACTTGCCTGATTAGGACGAAACAAGGTTGCAGAGGCCGTCCTACGGGCCGTGTGTCTTGGTGCTAGACGAGACGAGAGTCGAGGCAAAATCCCACCCCTCCAAGATCCTTGGAATGTCTTGTCAGCAGCACATGCACATGCACATGCCCACGCATATGCTTTCTGTACTTTTGTTTTTCTTCTTCTCCTTCTTCTTATCAAATGTCACCTCCCTGGTTGCTAGACCTTCCCCTATCGAGCCTTGATCCGTTTGTCGTGATTATCGTCTGTTGTCGAGCGGCGCCTAATTGCCCGAGTGGGTAATTTCGGCCGTCGTCAAACGATGCACATGCCTCCCTGTGAAAGACGACACCGTTTTAACGGGGAGGCGCCTGGGAACTAACGCCGCCGGATACGGGAGGAACCAGAGGGAACGAGGTGGACGGGAGCGCGGAAGAACGGGATTTGCAGTATGTGGGGCAGGTCAAGGCCACGCCAAGCCGCAGAGAGCCATTCGTCACCTGGGCTTGCTTTCACGTCGATCTGTCAGGAACTCAAGGTGATCTGATGCAAAAGTAGCTCATCAGGTGTGTCCTTCTGCAAGACGAGTGAGCACACCCGCCGCGGCACATCGCTTGCTTTCAACATGCCTGGGGCCTGTTGCCGCCATCGCCGGATCCAGCCGGGTTTAGAAGGAGGAGGTTCGAGGTGGTTGTGGCTGCGAGTCAGGAGACGTGTGACGGCGGTGCCGAATGAGATGCGGCCAGGTCAATCAATCTAATCAATCTGGAGTCGAAGACGGCAAGGAATTTCGGGCGGCCACACTGTCTGTCCGTATGTGTAGTAGGTACCGAGCTAGCTACCTGGACTCGGCGGACGAATAGCTGCTCCGAGCCGCTCAACTGCGTTGCATCGCGCATACTTGATCCGTCTTCGCGCGCAACAAGCTGCCTGTTTGTCCCCCTCCTGCAGGTGTCTCCGAAAGTATGGGAGCGGTGGAAGAGGGCTTGATTCATCGTCAAGAGACGAAAGCATGTCTGAGTGAAGCGGCCAGCCTGGCCCATGGGCCCCATTACCGCAGACCAAGCGAGACGCCGGATTCGGAATGATGGAGTGTAGACTGGCAGGCTGGTAGATTAGCATAGATTGGTTCAGCGTCACGGGTCTGATGCCTCTACGTCGAATGCTCATTTTCCATGGTCCGCGGCGGACCGAGTGCGTTCTAGGGCGAGTTGTCTCTCGTCCACGTGCCATGAGCCCATGAACAGGACGCGAGGTGGGTAGCGGCAGACTTTGAAGCATACCAGAAGCGTTTGTTTTCTTTACGCACTCTCCAATACAGCAGACGCGGCTAAGCATGAAGTTCCTGGATTGAGGTCGACTTTGGCATGCCACCTGCATCACTCAGCGCTGATCAACGCAGTAGCGCCCTCTTCCTCATTCGAGTCTGGGCCCCACGTTGGACTGAGACTATCGACGTATGCACTGGCATGACTGACTGGCTACGCGAAGGAGGCTCGAGAATGCCGTTCCCGAGACAAGGTTCCGATCTGTCTGGCTTAGCCGTGTCGAGGGAGAATCGGACAAGAATGAGCGTCGAGACTGGCATATTATGGAAGCGAGGTGCTGAATATTGAAAGGCGAGAAAAGAGTCATATTGTGATGGTGTTGAGCAGGTTTCTGAACGAGGGACGAGAAAGGTGATAGGTGGAATGTACCTGTAGCTAGGTAGGTACCTGCCTGAGGTACAGCGGAGCCCATATCTCGGTACCTACCTACAGGCTACTGTACATACCTACCTACTAGGTACTTGCCTACGGAAGCACCCACATGTGTCTCGTTATCCACTAATTTGACTTTCTAGCCTGTGGCACTTCCGACATTGATCGATCTGCATTATCCCAACTCGAACCACTTTCGTCATCGGCAAATTCCAACGTCTCGGCCGCCCTCGCCCAGGGGGAGGCTTCCCTTAGCACTTCGCTATCTGGTTTGACAAAGAAAAATCTACGATCCAGTTGGCCGCGCGGAAGGCTGAGAGACATGTACGCGGTAGACCAGACCATTTCTCGACTTACAAGTACCGGTTGCAGAATGTACGCTCAACACCAAGACGAGGAGTCAATCTGTCGGTGACAGCAACCAAGTCCCCGGGAATCACGGCTCGACAGTAGCAGTGACATGGTAAACAAACAACAAGCACATGGCATTCGCTCTCATTTGCCCCTCTTGTAGATCATCCTCCCTACGTGCTCTATCTCGGATTGTAGCTTCGTTTGGACTTACCCGGCGCCTGTCAACCATCTCGCCCTCGCACACGCCTAGAAAGTCAATGCATGTTGTTGGAGTGAGCTGGATGCCTCCTGGGTCAACTCTATATCGGCCTGTTGCGCATCACCATCCTCATCCTCCTCCATGAAGTTATAGTACCTTGCTCCACCACACTTCTTATGCTTTGCACAAATCCGTGGCTTGTACTCGCATTCGCACATTGGCTTCTCTCCATCGCTTAATTGATAACCCAGGTACTTCTTCAAGGAATCCCAAGACCTCTGGGCATCTGTGTCATCTGAGGAAGTCGTCTGTTTGAAGATGTCCCTGGCGACTGCGAGCTTGTTTGACGAAGCTGCGCCAAACCCCTCAGTCTTCCCAATTTCTAGGTTGGCGTACGAGCGGAGAAAGTTGATGCTTCGAAGAACCTCCGCATCTTGGGCCTCTGTCTTCCAGGGGCCCATATCAGCGTTCCACGCCTGGAGACTTTCGAGCCTCTCGAATGCTTCTTCCAAATCTCCCCGCTCGAGTGCTGCTACCACTTCGCCTCTCCTCCTCGAGAATGCCCCCAGTCTCCAAAAGACATTGGAATCCTCGTCAGGCGCCTGTTTTGCCGCTAATGTTTTCCTGGGAAACAATACGCTCTGTGCCAGGCTCGGTAACAACGTTCTCCTCTCCGAGTTGAAGTTCTGATACGGCTTCAATTCGGTCTTGCCAAGTTCCTTGGTCAACTCTGAACGCAGCTGAGAGACTCTATCGTCGTGCTGGTTTTCGAAGTTGGGACCACCCGTGTGTTGGCGAGGTCCCCAAAACCATTTGGTAGCTTCAGTCTTGGCTTGGAGCTTGGCTTCGAGGTCTTTGACGTGCTCCGTCAGCATCTTGACGCGCTTGTCCTTTTCGTCCTCAGCTTTGCCGACAGCTTCGACCTTTTCCCTGGTCTTTACCAGCTGCTCTTCCAAGGCCTTTTTCTGTGCCTCGAGGTCACTCAGTTCAGCCTCCTTTCTCTCCAGTTCGTCTTTGAGGTATTGTGTGTTTCCGTCTGCCGTCTGCGGAGCGTCCGTCTCTCGCTCCTCATGCTCGTTCTTCAGGTCTTTAAGCTGGCTCTCGCACTGTTGAATACGTTTTTCAAGCAGTTCATTTTCCTCTTGCAAACGATGCTGAAATGTCTCTGCAGCCTCGGTTGCGTGCATTTTCAGGTATTCCATTCCCTTTTTCATGGACTCAAGCGAGCGTCTCTGTCTATCGTTCTCGTCAAGCAGTTTCAGGCGAACGTCTTCCTTGGAATCGACTTTCTCAATCTGGCTGGTGATCTGTGACACAGCGTCACATACCGTTTTACCTAGTCGCTTAAAGGAATGGGCCATCGGCTTGAGCTCGGTCATAACCTTCTCCATTGATTCGTCGGTCTGCCAGAGCAGGAGCGACCCCTCGAGGATTTTTAACTGGTCGTGGGCGCGCTGGCCCTCCATGGTCAGCATCGACAGGACGAACTGCAGAGCTTCGCGCAGCTCCGCGCGGAACATGCCTTGATAGCCGTCGATGTGTTTGAACGCTGCTTTCATGTCCTGGTCGCCCATCGCCTTGACAGTTCTCTCAAGGCTTTTCAGCCTCTTCAACCGGAGCCCGTCCTTGCGATGGCACTCTTCATTTTGTTTCTGCTTGGTCTCAATATCCTGTTCCAGCATCCGACAACGGTTGCATGATCCCCACGGCCTCTTCAGATGAACCTCCTGCCACGGGTTCGTGAAGTTTGGTGGCAAGGCAGCGGCAGGCTGAGCCGCTTGAGTAGGATAAGGGTCCGCGGGAGGGTAGGCAGGAACCTGTGAAGGGGAAGATGGGCCTGCGGCGGAGTTTGTAGGGCTCCGGTAAAAGGGTTGAGACGATGCAGGGCCGATGTCCCCGGGACCTCCTTCTTGAGGGCTGTCCAATGGCAACGGCATCGGATCCTGCGGCGCGGAGCCCATCATCTCACTGTTGAACACCTGCGACGAGAAGGACACAGGAATCGACGGCTTGGGGAGGTCCTTCACGTCCTGGTACATCATGGAGGCGTGCCAACCGCGCGACTGCATCCGACGGCCGGCGGTCTTCAAGAACTTAGTCGTCATTGATTGGCGCACGCCCTCTTCAGTGCTGACTTCCTCCTCCAGGAACCTCGCAAAATTCAGCACCCGCTGGTCGTCGCTGTGGAAAAGCCCCTGATCTTTGGTTTTCTCGTTCCTAGTGAACATGTAGTCGCTGGTCTCCTTGTCGATGTTTCCAAGCTCGCGGTAGATCTGGTCGAGCTCAGACAAGTCTTCCTTCAAGTTCTCGCCCCGTCGGCCCCTGATGGTGTCTTCAACGTCCTTCCGGAGAGCCATGAGGGTGGTGAATCTACGGAACAGGGGGGTCCAGCGCGCGGCGTCAATTTCACAGTTGCGCTCCACGTCGTCTGGGGTCCGGAAACCGGTCCAGTGGGCCTTCGCGAATAGATGCTGGGCCTTTATCGCGGAGTCAATCCGCTGCCACGAGTTCTGCATCCTCTCCATCGCCATGTTCTCGTCCGCCGCGTCGAATTCGTACCGAAACAGGTCACAGTCCCGCTGAGACCGGAGCCGAAGCCGCGCCTCCTCCTGCGCAGACGTGAACATAAGCCGGCACACCTGGTGGATGATGCGGTTCACGAAGGGCACCTTGATCCACGTCCGGCCCTGCATCCACTCTAGAAGCGCCGAGATCATGCCATCGTTGGCAGTCTCGAGGTCAAAGAGGGCATAGTAGGCGTCGTCGTCCATGCCCTCCCCCGTCACGGCCTCGAACTCGAGCTTACGGAGCAGTGCGGCATCATCGCGGGTATAGCCCGGATAGCGGTGCCGCTTCGAGAGGAGGGTCTTGGTGGCGTCGGAGGTGGCGTCGAAGGCCGCGTTGTACGCCGCGACGATACGTGCGTGCTCGGTGCTGGAGAGAACCTGAGGCGGGACGAACAGGTGTGTACGTGCAGACGTGCCGGGGTCCGGGGCGGGGGCAAGGCGGTGGTTGAAGCCACGACCGTGACGGGGTGGCTCGAGTTCGTAAGCCCGGAAGCGGCCTTGGGTTGGAGTTGCGGTCTCTTGTGACGAGGCTTGGGACTTTTGTCGGGGCGGAGGGGTCGTTGGGTATGTTGGGTTAGACGCCAGGGGCTCCGGGGCGTAGGGCGGGGATTCCCAGACGTTGATTTGCACCGGCCTGGTTGGGATCGGGGTATGGATGGTAATGGTTGGTTGGACTTCATCTTGGCTGGGATAAGGGTTCTCGCTCGGTATTCCCTTCCTTCCCTTGGTGCCTTGCGTCTCTTTGGCAACCCGACCTAGTCCGGGGATCCTCAGGGGTGCTGGGACATCCGCGCCAAGCATCGAAGCGGAGGCTCCCTCCTCTGACTGAACGACGGGGATATTCCACCTAGAGCTCTCATGTCCCCCATGCCGGTCCATCTCCCTCATATTCGAGGGAAAGGGTGCAGAGAGGGGCGTGGCCGACCTCCTCGGCATCAGCGAGGGCAGAAGATTGCGGTTGTCCGCGACGGTGGTGGCGTCGTTGTCAACGGAGCCCATTGAGAGCTCCGGTGAGGCTCTCGTTCCTCTCCGCGCGGCAGCGATGTCGGACTGAGGTTCCGGGATCACGGCGCCGGAAGTTTGTGGTATGGGTGGAAGGGGCCTCGGGTTGGCATCGAAGCCTGGCCCCGGAACGGCGTGGGAGATGAGGTCGGAGACCTTTGTCAAGCCCTTGTTTTCTTCACCGAGGACAATAGCTGTGGAACCTGGCGAAGAAGCATCTTGTTTGCCTGGTTGCGGCCCCTTTTCGTGGAGCTCGGGGTTCGAACCTCCGGCCTCCGGGCCGTGGCCAAGGTCCAGGGGGCTGATAATTTCGGCATCATCACCTTCAACGGGAATACCGGCATGTCTCAATCTTTGAGAACCCCTTATTTCCGTCCCGGTCTGATGAGAAGATGATGCAGTGTCATCTGGCAGCGCAGACCGCAGAGACTTTGCGCCGGCTGAGGGGAACCAATCCCTAGGGTCTCTCATCTGACCTGCCAGGGTGCTTCGCAGCTCGGGGTCCGAATTTTCACCTTGGTACACCTGTCGTGGTAAAGGTATTGATTCTCTGTTGTTCGTACAGACATATTTCTCCTGTGTCGTCGTTTCATCAGTTGTTGGGGGTCTACTCTGCCTCCAGCCAGGCTCTGAGGTGGGCTCAACCGTGTTGTCAAACGCATTGGCGTGTTCGGTCCCAGAAGCGGAGGCGCCATGCTTGGTGGCATCACAAGTGGTAGGACTATCCCGATCGTTGCCGCCAGGCTTATTGACTTCTTCCCTGTTGGAGGGGTTTGCCTTTCCATCATTTCCGGGCATGATCTCTTAGGAACACTTCAAGATGCATACGGATGGAGAGGTTTGATCATATCAGCTTGAACAGACAGTTTAGAAATGGAATGTATTAAGTACATTGATATGGAAAGGGAAGACAGAGAGGTTCCGCGATACTTGGACATGCTGGGCTCTTGATATCATTTTCAATCTTGAGGGCCTGAGACGTGGCTTGCAACGTCTTCTTTCAGAACCGCCGCGACGTTGCAGGGGCGATTCAAGGGGCCTGAGAGGTTCAAAGATGTCGGCGTCTATGCTTCCCCCAGATGAATCAAATCGTCGTGAACACTCCGTCCCTTCCCAGGGGTTGAGTTGACAAAGAAGTCCGGGCAAGGGATGCCAGATAATCGGCACACTGGGTTGATTCTATTCTGTCATTTGGATTCCTTTCAGCTGCTCAGGAGGCTCGTTCTCTCCCTTTGCTTTCGGAACCTAGTGGCCTGGCTCATAACAGTAACAAAAGTTCAAGCACAATCTTGTACCCCCCCCCCCCCCCCCCCTGCTTATGTCGTTGGCGACCTGCAGACCGACCTGCCCCGTACAGTCCGTAAGTCGGGCAGACTCTCCCGGCGGCCGACGACCTCCCCACTACTGTTTAGGATGAGATGCATCTCACTCGAACTTGTATTTGACCGCGTTCCCTCATCGTCTTGACTGTCGTGGCGGATGAAAACGGGGACCCTCTGCTCATCTGAAAACCGGACCGCCTTCAACCCTTTCTTGCCTTCTCTGCCTTCCTTCACAGCGGTGTATGTCCGTCTCAGCCTGGCCTCCCGCTCGTTCTCGAACCGGATCATTACGATGCAGTCCCTCGTCAGGCCTCGGATGTCCGTACCCGAGAACCCTTGGCCCCTCGCGCTGGCGGCGCGGACGTAGGCGGCGTGCGCGGCGCGCCAGCGGCCCCAGGCGCGGAGGACATGGCCGCGGTAGAGGTGTGCGCGGGGCTCGAGGTCGAAGCGGTGGAAGTGCGACGCTGTCGCAAGGGCCTGGTCTGCTGCATTCAGGGCCTGGTGCAGCGTCAGAACGGACAGTGGCGTCTGGAGCAGTGCGAGGGTGCGCAGGAGGAGCGCGTTTACGGTTTGGGTGATGACGGTGGCGTCGGATGGAAGACAACCCATGAGAAGCAGGGCTTGGTGTTTGGCGTCTGGCGTCTGACAATCGTGTTCCCCAGAGATCTCGGTGTTGCTGTGCGTGCGTCTTGACGAAAACGGCGATGCAATGGTTGGGTTTCCTGTGCCGCGGGTGGCGCCCAGGTTATTCCTTCCTCTTTGCTTTTTTTCTTTTTTTGCGCAGCAGCTTTATTTTGGACCGGGCCCCGGTTTGCAGATCAAGGGATTATCAATACCGCCTTTCCGGACAAATGTCAGCATCGCGTTGTTTGTCAAATCGACAAAGGGTTGACCGGCTACAAGAGTTTTACGGCATTGGCGCAGGAGCGAGCTCTGGTTGGAGATTAGCTTTAGTCGAACAATAGAAGAAGGAGGACCTTCTATTCGCACGCCTCCTGACTCGTGGTAACTTCCAAGGCGAATAACGTGTTGTGAATTGAGCGATACGGTGAAACCTTCGACTTGGGAATTCTCAAAGCCGCCTCTCCGAGCAGGCAGATTAGCGACACTGGCAGCTAGGGTGGAATGTGGAATCAAGACATGGTATATTAGTATGGATCAACGAGATCCGCATTCGTCGAAGACAGACAGGGTGGAAGAAAACAACCAGCGAAGTGAATGGAACAATGCTACAAACAAGCCATGAGACGGCTGGGTAACGAGGTCGTTTGGAGCGGTTCTAAACGACTTCAAGAGGAGCCATCTTGATTGCTTACCTGAGAACCTCAGTTTGGGCCGGTTCAGTTGATTCTCTCATTCCCTTGGTCATTGCATGTGCCGTCAACTTGGAACAAGCTGTTCCACTTTCTCGCTCTAGATCTAAAATAGAGAGGGACTTGGAAGTCCATCCTGTAGGGATGGCAGGTTCCTTCGCTGTTAGACTGGTACATATGCCTTTTCCTGCAAGGGAAGCTTGAGCGCGGGTATCGACAGTAATACAAAGGCCGTCATTTTGGGTGCAAGTTAACAGCTTCAAAGAAGTTCCAGATGTTTTACCTAAGGAACGTCAGGATTCCACTAAGAGCTGCTTCCTCTGTAGACAAGGAAGTTGCCAGCATTCTTCGGTATGAGCCGTGGGGCTGTGCCTTGAGATCATCCAGGCGGTGCCATTAGCCTAGACCTTTTGTATAGACGAAAGCAGCGACTAGTTTTCAGGGTCTATGAAAAGCTTCGGACAAGCATTTATCAGTTTCCAGAACCGTCTGTTTCGAAGTACACAGGCAGCCCGCCCGCCACCTTGTTGGCGCCGGAAAACACACTGCCCCAGCATCCGAGAACAGCAGGTCTTACTCAACGCAGTTCCTGGTGCTCTCTCTTTCTCTCTCATGACGCTTATATCACCCGTACTCTTGGAATTGTGTAGAAGGCGAGTCCCTATTGGCACTAAGACAATGATGGGCGGTAGTTAGAGATCACATGACAGGCTGCAAGCCCTCCAAGACCAACACCAAACGCCGTGGTCATGGAATATGCTGTAAGGTCGGGTAAGCTGATCGTTTGTGTCTTTTTAGCCAGCCATAAGGGAAGTTTCTGTGTCTGGAGTTGAAACTCTCATTTGTGGATCAGTGGCGTTGTTCGAAGGTGTATCCAGACCTTCGACCCCGTTAGCCGTGCCGCCGAGGGCTAGGTCGGCCTTTTGTTATTCGCTCGTCTTTGGAGAAAACTGTCAGCAAGTTTTTTGAGTTGATCATCAAATGTCTTGGCATGCGCATACCAGGCGCCAAGTGGACTCATGGTTCTTACGTTTCTATGTTCCACGTGGTTGGTACGTGTTGATTGCCAGTGACCTAGAGCCATTCATAACCACCGGCCGCCTCCCGGATTATTGCTATGATGGCTCCCTACAGTTCCAGTTTCGGCGATATCCTCAAAAATTTGTGGCACAGCAGGTTTAATGATAAACAGCCACCAATTCGAAATGGTTCCTCTTCATAGGTCGTTGCCGTACCACCCTGACTCTGCCGGACACCACATCTTCAACCTGAATCTGGCCTTGATCATCGTGTCGACAATATTGGTATCCCTCCGCCTCTTCGTGCGGAGGTTCTTAGTCAAGGCGTTGGGATTAGATGACCTGATTGCAACCGTCTCCTGGGTGGGCCAACGTACCTCTTCGAAACCCTGCAAAGACATATTAACACGAGGTCCAGGCACTCAGTGTGACGCTCTCGGCCCTCGAGATGGATACAGTCAACTATGGTACGGGTGCCCAGATTACGGACGTACCTCAAGTGACGCTTCTTCAATTCTTCTCGGTCAGCAGGCCCTTCTACTGAACACGGAGAGCCTGCAGAACTGACAAGACAATAGAAACTTACCACCTTGGAACTCATCTATTTCATCGCATCAGGAGCAGTTAGATTGGCGATCTTAGCATTTTTGTCTCGCCTAAGCAAGCATCGTACGAAACTGGTCAACCCAAACATGCGTTTTGTGCTGATCAACGCTGCCAGGGGTGTATACGTGGTTCATATACGGCCTCAGCACAATCGTCATAGCCGTGAGCCTGACAGGATTCTTCTTCATGTTGACGGAATGCTCACAAATACCGTGAGTAGCCAACCCTTTTTGGAGGCTCGATTCGTTACTGACGCAGTATCCTAGCGACGTCTTCAACTATAGCGCTCCCTGGAGGCAGTGTGTTGACAAAAGTCAGGAGCGCGCGATGGTGCTTGCCCAATCCGTCATCTGCGTACTCGTCGACTGCATGCTGGTGGCCCTCCCGCTCTGGGCCGTTAAGAGCCACCTCAAGATGGACGTCAAAGCGATTCAGATCTTGGTCGTTTTCTCTCTTGGTATATTCGCTGTCGCGAGTGGTGCCACTCGGTTCATCATAATACTCACAACAAACTTCACCGAGAACACGTAAGTGCTGCTGGTATTGACGAGAGCTGCTCGGGGTTTCTGAACAGTTAGGGCATTGACACCGCGCAGAACATACAAGATGCTGTTTATTGCAACATGGACCGATGTCGAGCTACATGTCGGGCTGTGGGTTTGTTGCCTTCCGGCGTTGCAACCATTGATCAGGCATGCGTCCTTCTTGATGGGGCCGCAAGATCAGCTGGAAAGTACAAATCAGAGTGGTAAGAGGGATACGATCATCTCCATGGATCAGCCCAACAGCAAGAGTCGGGGTCAGCGTTCAGAAAACCAGCTCAAGGAAAGCCTGACCGAAGAAGGCGTCGAGATGACAGATCTGGAGAAGGGAAAGGACAGAGGACGTACCCTCAAGCAGAGAGACATCATGGTCGATGCCAATCCCAGCCACATGGCAAATGCAGGAAAGAAGGCAAAGGCTAGTAGTTAGAGACCGGAAGCTTATGAGGGCGTAGATTATTCTTTTCCGAGGCCGAGACGTGTTGTTTGTAAATTCCTTGTTCAACCAGCATAGCATAGCATAAATCATTGGAAACTCAAGGTGCTTGTGACAGGCTTCCCTTCCTTCCTTAAGTGTTCCCGCTGGCTGGCTGACTCTACGTACCTACCTACATACATGGAGAGAACGTACAGTGTCGATTAGATAAATATGACACGGCCTTGGAGAGGATTGGACAGTGCACGGATCAACTGCCCCGAGAAGAGGCACGACAGAATTCAATTTCAGCTCGGCTTTTAACAGAACATATTACAATTGTTCGGCATCTTCGGCGGCGAAGCGACTAGACTCAAGCAACGTTGGAAAAGCACACCTAAGTCGGGTTCGTGCCACGGCCCTTTCCACCGTCCGGCCTCTCTCGATAGTCTGCGTCTTCTCACTTTCACCTAATCTCCTAGATCAAATATCGGGCAGACCTCATGATGGCATCATTCTCGAGTCTTCGATATTCTGCACGTTTTGGGCCTAGCGATCTCGGGGCACTTTGGACTGCACTTTTCTACGGTGTTCCCCTGACGAACGTTGCCGTGCATCTCGCATGGCTGCTGGCCCTTCATCCCGTTTTCTCTTCGCTGCCGATCAATCACAGACGCCTATCCGACTTCTTGCATCGATACTTCATGCTCAGCCCAAGCGACCCTCGACTGCTCACCTTGTTCACCTCGGCCTTTAGTCACATTCAGCCACTGCACCTTTTTGTCAACATGTCAACATACAAGACATATGTGGAATCCTCTTATCTGCTAGGAATAACGCCTATACGATTTATTTTCCTCGCAATGGGCAGCGGTCTTGCCGCCAGTTATGCTCATATATACAGTGCTAGGCACCGTCGCAGGGCCAAGAGCATCGTGGAAAGAACTGCCATCGGGGCCAGCGGCGTACTGACCGGCCTTGGCACAGCGCTAGCGTTCATGTTTCCCATGCTAAAGGTTCGCCTCTCTGGAACAAACCAGATGCTGCCGCTGCGTGTCGTCGTCCTAGGCACGTTCGCTATGGATGCCTACTGCTTGAGTACCGGCCGAGAAACTGGGGTAGGGCACGCTGGACATATTGGGGGCGCCCTCTTTGGTCTAGTATACTTCCTGTCGAGGAAAGCCATGGGAGCTTGGAATTTATGAAGCTATCGACAACCCGATAAGGAGAAGCCACGGGAAACCACCCAAACTGAGATCAACTCTGGCCGCTCAAGGTATCTACAAGAACAGAATATTCCCGTAAAAAGAGAAGAAAAAAAAAAGAAAAAAAAAAGAAAAACCCAGATGTCCGACCCAGAAACTGACAAACACCACGCTACCGCGAAAAGAGAGGCTGTACGCTCTTGTGCACCTGTCAGCATCCACCACCGTTTCGTCCCTGGCCACTATCTTGTTGGCCTACCACAACTCTTCGCTATTGACCATAGGCTTCCCATTCGACCTGGTGCTGCGGCGATCCGGATTTGACGACTGCTGCTGTGTCTTGTAGAAGGTTGGACTCAGCTTGTGTGTTGACGCGATCGGGCTTGGATAAGTCACCGATCTGTCTCCAGGGCTGGTGGCGACCTTGCTTGCCATTGTGGATTGTCCTAACGGGACTGGGCCGACACCAACCGGCGACATCTTCTTGTCAGGGAAGTGTGAGGCGGTGAATCCCGGCTGACGCGGCCCCTTATGCTCGTCCCAATGCACGGTGGGTGATTGAAGGGGCGACGGGGCTGACCGACGACGTGACCGGAACGATACAGAACGCAAGCGTGGAGAGGTCAGGTTCCATGCCCGGCCGAACGCGGCACCAGGATGGTATACGCACACCACAGAGGACGACAACAGCGGCAAAGCACCGCCAATTACCAGGGATGCGGCTTCGGAACGCTGAAGAGGGCTGTCGAGGCCATTCCAAAACTCGACGAGGCGATAAATGGTGTGCCCGATCAAGATAACAGCAATGATTGGTACCGCTGGTTTGGGTGGTCAGATCAATAATCGACACCGTCGGAAGTCTGTTAACTCACTTTTGATAAAGTTCTTGAAGCGCGGGGCTTGGTATACGGCAACATGCTTCGGGTCTGGGATCTTTTGGGTGAACCAGAGAAACAGACCCACAAAGAGCAACAGGGCCAGGATCTGGACACCTAGAGCTGCAAGCAAGATGGATGATGTCTTCACTAGTCGGTTAACGCTCAGGCTTTCCGAAAGTAAAGGGGAAAGCTCGTACCTGGACGCCGCCGAGGCCAAAAACGGCAGACGCGATACCGGCGATTTCCAACGCACCGACAAGAGCAAGGGCAAAGTTGAGGAGCAGAATTGCGACCCTCGGTCGGGTGAACCCAATCCCAAGGCCGTATAGGGCGATGACATGGGGCAGGATTTGGCAGATGGCCGCCGCAATCAGTGTTGGGCCCAAGATGGCGCCGAAAAGCCATATGAAGAACGAGGCTGAACTGGCGGCATTGTCTCGAAGCCTCACCCTTCCGGCAAAGCCCAGGACCTCCAGAAGAAGGCCAGTCGCCAGGGTCGATGCGAATAGGGGCGTTTTGAAACGAAAGCCTTGATAGAGAGACAAAGGCACCAGCAGTGCAAAGGCCACCAGAAAGATGGCACTGCCGATAACAGATGGCGAGTAGTAGGTATAGCCCCCCGGGTAGGGACACACGTGGTCTCCGCAGTCGCCTGTCATTGTGCTCTTGTTTCACTTGACAGGCGACAGTAACTGTCGCGTCGCTTCACCATCGGATGGCTGGGCATGCGGGGAGAGGAAGCAGGAGAGGGAGAAGCGCACCGGGCCTTGGGGATATATAGACGCGGCAGAGGACCGGTGAGGAACGAGTTAAGCATTTTGCATTTTCCAGCAGGCCGGTTTGAACAATAGCTTCTGTTAAATCGGATCAAAACACTTGGGGGTAGAAGGATAGACAATGGAGAAAAGTGGCACCACGGGGATGGCAGGCTCACGCAGGACGAGGCCGGGGTCAATCCAAACGGGCACACCATCAGCTTTCCGCGGGTGCCATCCGTTATGGGTACATCCACCACGGAAGAGACGTTGTACCAACAAGAACTTTCTTCAGCCAACCTCCAACCGGATAAGTCTCTCGATACCTGTTGTCCTTAGTCCAATCGCACGCGGATGACGATGCTTGAAGACAGCTGGCATCGCCGTAAGGCAGAGAGTCAGCCAGTAGGGCTGAGTGGCTTTTTTGATAAAGACGCAAAGAAAGAATCGACCGGTGGGCTCCTCGCAACGAGCCATCAGGAGGGCAGGCAGGCAAACAAACTGACAAACAGGCTTGAGTTTGGGTGCGGGCGTAGGCGATGGGTATGAAAGGACGAAGCCGTCCCGGCGGAACGGTTCGTTGGTGCAACAGGCGAAATGTTTGCAGATCCGGACCCTCTTCAGCAGACACTCTAAGCCAATCGTCTAGGAGCATTTGGCGGTCGCGGCCTGTTTATCCACGGACGGCGCAGATGAGAAGGTTGCATTGAATGGCCATTCAGTGAACCCATGTTGATCAGTGATGGCCGCTGAGCAAGGGGGCTTGTCCAATGGAGGCCACGGCCGGTGTCCTTGTCTGCCCTACAGCCTGGCTGCGGGAGGGTGTTGGAATCAACCAGTCCTTGAGCTCGAAGTTGCTACGCCGCACAAGACTACGAGCCAGTGGGCAAGTAAGGGCTTGGGGGCGGGAAATCAGGAAGTGGCCCCAGGAGCGGGGGAACTTGCCAACGGCGACATATCATTTGTGAAAGGGTCAAGCACGCCCGCGCGGACCAAACTTTCCTCAACGACCGAGCCCTATTACGAGCTTCCTATCCTGTATTGACGGTTGTGAGGTGATCATCTCTGGTGTCGACCAAGCGCAGCTACTGGGCGCATGCAAAGGGGCACGAGGATGCGAGAGTAGGCAGATCGCCACAAGACCATGATGGCCGCCACACCCAAGATTTCCTCCTCTTGTCATGACAGACGCAGTGCAACAAACTGTGTGCGCACGCACGCACGCAGCGCGGCGCAGGCACTGCAGGGTGCATGATGCGGCCAAACTCATAGCCCGACGAGAACGAGATGAACCTGCCGTCGGATGACTGGCCAGCAGAAAATTGAATATTGGAGGAGAGGGGGGTGGGGGACAGGGGGGGGCGGAACTCTGTGACCAAGACCTGATGCGGTCGATATTGACAAACTTTTCGGGGCGCTCCTTGCATGGCTCTCTTCAACAAGCCCCAACGGTCGGCTTGTTCTAACCTGCGCCCCTGTCATCTCGTCTGGACGCGGATCGCACGGACAGGAAGAGGAGGAGGAGAAGGACGACGACGACGACGACGACGAGGGGCGCAGGGAGGAAGATCACCACGAAGCTCTGGCCCATGCGCGGTGGATTGTGCGGGCGGGACACATCCGTCCACTAATCACTAGCGGCCGCCGCGGTTGGTGGACCCCTCGGCCGAGAGACCCCCGATCGCGCTAAGCCGTTCGCGGCCGCGGTTCTGCGTGACGTCAAAAAAGCCGGGCGCTTAAACATCCTTGGCAACCGCATCTCACTGTCACCGGCCCGCGTTTCTTTCTTCGTTTCCGCACACCATTTGTTAACAGTAAAGAAATTCTCGGGAGACAGGGAAAGAGAGAGAGAGAGAGAGAGAGAGAGAGAGATAGACTCATTGACAGGGTTTACTTATCCATCACAGCCGACCGACGCGGAGACAAGAGGGGGGACACAAAGAAAGAGAGGAAGCACGTTGGAAACCCTGTCTTTGCCCGCACAAACACACATACACACACACCCCTAAGCTGGGTGCCAGCACACCCTTTTGACTCCTCACTTTCCATCAGCGCCCCCTCCCATGCCATGAACAGCGCATGCCTGACGAGGTGCCGCCCTCGCGCGCCCTCCCCCGGGCTAATTCGTGCGCCAACCGCGTCTCCTCGCTTGCTTCGCCCTCTCGCATTGGCAGGCAGCAGCCGATGCCTTTCCGCCTCGCCCTTACGGTCGAAGCACCACGACGGCGACCCGAGGTTCAGAGACTTGGGCAAACAGATATCGGACGAGTATGCCGTGGTCAGAGAACACTATGGTACTACCCCTCTTCCTCATCCGATCCATCCCCCCTATCTTGCCGTGGCCCTTCTTTGTGACCCCCCCTCCCCCTTCAGCCCCAACACGAGTGGCCCACACACCATACTGACACTTACACAGACACACCCAAGCACCCCATCGTCCTCGCCCACGGGCTGCTGGGCTTCGCCGAGCTTCGCCCTGGGCTCGTACGTCCCGCCGATCCACTACTGGCGCGGCATCTCGGAGTCATTGAGCACGCTCTCAGGCCCGTCTAACATCATCACAGCGTCGGTGCCGCCGTCGGGCTCCATCGAGGAGCGTGCCGCCAAGCTGGGCGCCGACATCGCCGCCAAAGCAGGAGGGCGGGCTGTAAACATCGTCGCCCACTCCATGGGCGGCCTCGACGCGCGCTATATGATCTCCCATCTCAAGCCCGCTAACGTCAAGGTCATGAGCCTTGTCACCGTCGCCACGCCGCACCGCGGTAGCGCCTTCGCTGACTTTCTGCTCGATGGGCGCGGGCCCATCAAGCTCGCGAACCTATACGGCCTCATCGAGCGGGCCGGGCTGGGTACGCAGGCGTTCGAGCAGCTGACGCAAAAGTACATGGCCGAGGAGTTTAACCCGCGCACCGCCGGACAGCGATGAGGTGCGCTACTTCAGCTACGGGGCGTGCACGGATCGGCCGCCGCTGCTGAGCCCGTTCCGGCAGAGCCATCGGATCCTCGAGGAGGCCGAGGGGGGCCAACGATGGGTTGGTGAGCGTATCCAGCAGCCGTTGGGGGGGATTACAAGGGCACGCTGCTGGACGTGAGTCACCTGGACTTGATCAACTGGTCCAACAGGCTCAAGTGGACGCTCCGCAAGGTGTGGATGGGGCAGACGCGGACGTTCAACGCCGTTGCGTTTTACCTGGATATCGCCGACATGTTGGCCAAAGAAGGGTTGTGAGGTGGGCGTTTGGGCCTAGTGGGAGTATGATACGTCTGTGGGATATACGGGATCACGTTCGAAAAAAAAAGAAAAAGGCCGGGATGCGGTGTAAGCGTGTCTAGACATTTGTGTAAGAATACGAAAAGCATATAACGGGGGGTAGTAACGTCACCGCCGGAGATACATGGGCAAAGTAACTCACCGGAGATACAGTTCCGGTCCCTGTACATGGGGGACAGGATGAGCCGGGGCGAGAAGTCCCAAGAGGTGCGTCAAAGAACGGTATACGTCGGCCGCCCTCATGCAATGTGGAACTATCAACGTGGGATCTGTTGGTTCGAAACGACGCCGGTTGGACGGAAGCTACGCCAGGTTCCTGTTTTCGGCAGACCACTTCATTTCGCCATGGATCGTTTTGCCGATGGCATCCTTTGTTTCTTCCCCCCTTACCGTTCATCTCTTGCCGTCTAACCACCTCTTTCTGCGCGTCCCTTTCTTCATTCTGAGCCCCCCTTCGGCGAGCTTGAGACTTCTCCACATCTTGTCCGCGCCCAGCGGATGGTTTCTTTCTACAGAGAGACAGGTATCTGTGATAAGGGAGGGGTCAAAGAGTCGCAGGCACGGAGATGAGTCGGGTAGGTAGAGGCTGTAGAGTGAAGAAGGGAGGGCCACAGACCTCCGCGTCTGTTTCTTCATCCTCTTTTTTCCAGACCCCCTCCGAGGCGACTCGGGGAAGCTAGTTTATTTGTGATCCCCTAAAAGCCGTAGTGCAGCCGCACCAGCGCCCCGCCGACAGAGAGGGACACACACGGAATCGCAGACAGGTAGAAGGAAGGCATGATAAGTTGAGGACTATCCCATAGAATTGAAACATGGTATATGATGAAAACGCAAAAGGGCCGCCACCGGCCGTCCTCATCACCTGCGGCGTGTGCGGGTTGGTTGGTGTCCTTCGCCGCCGCCGCCGCGCTCGGCTTTCTGTCGTCTAATTGCTTTTTGTCCCTCCTTCTCCACCGATATCAGTCAAGTCAAGTCATTCATACTAGCATTAAACCCATGACATGCCGCTAGCCCATGCAATACTTTGATCTAACATAAATCACGCCGCCAACTCCTCTGAAATCCGTCTCGCACCGAACCCTGGCCCTCGGAGCTCTTCCTACCTCTCGAAACATGAAGACATCTTGTCCTTCCTCAGGCGGACCTAGCCCTTCTCCGGGATCTGACTGGGGGCATTCTCATTCGTCACACACGCTGTACGCCGGCCTTTCCTCTGGGCCCGACGCTCCCGCGGCCATGGCCTCGTCATAGCTCGGCGGCGCCTCGTCGAAGCCCGCGGCCCCGGGCGTGCCAATCTGCGGCGGGTACAGGGGATCATACTGCAGCGCCTGAGACCCTGCTGCTGCAGGTCCCGCAGCAGCCGGTGGCCGCTGCTGTCCTGGACGATATTGCTGTGTCGGTGTCACGGGAGCGGACTGCGCCGTCCGCGGAGGTAGCCCTCGGCGGCACGTTGAGCGTCGCGGGCGCCTGGCCTGTTGGCCTGTGCCCGCAACGCCGCCAGCAGCTGCGGCGGCGGCGCGATGCCAGAGTAGATTTGGATTTTGGAAAAGTGCAGCGGCAGGAAAATGGACTGCGGCGCGGGGCTTTCCTTGGATGAGCTCAGGAACCCGCGTGGGCTGGGCGGCTTACCCCCAGCACAGCCCCAGCTGGATGTCGAGCTCGTAGTGGCGTTGGAGGTTGCATGCCGCGAAGGACGGGGCGACAGTGTTGGGCAGCGGGATGTTCCGCCACAGGTCGTCCGGGATGACGGACTCGAGCGAGAGGTCCTCGGAGGTCGGGTCACCAAGGATGGGCACGCTGAGCCCCGACTGCGTGACGACGACCCACTTACTGGTCTCGGTGTTAAAGAGGTCATGACATCGCACAAGCGTCTTGCCAACGAGCTCGATCTGGATGGAGGTCAGGAAGACCTGCTCGTGCGAGGGGACGAGCTTCTTGGCAATGAGTCGCAGCGGGAGGGGCTGGTTGCAGGTGAGAATGGGCGGGTGCGGGAGGCGCGCCGACAGCTCGATAGACGGCGGCAGGACGGCCGAGTCGGCGACGGCGGAGGCGCTGTCATCCTTGCTCGAGGAGAAGAGGGACGACTTCTTCTTCTGGAGGCCCCTGCGCGCGTGGCTTGAAGGTGAAGGGCCGTCGGGCAAAAGGCTTCCTGCGTCGTCGCGGGGGGGCGGGGAGGCTCGATGGGCATGAACTTGAAGCCGATCTGGTACCGCCAGTTCTCCTTGAGGAAGCCGGGTCGCTGGATGGTCACCTTGATATAGTAACGGACCTCGGCCTGGCGGGGGAAACCGGTGAAGGAGGGGCGGCAGGGTCTTGGTGACGTGCTGGAGAAAAAGCTGCTTGCTTCCGTCCATGACGCGGGCGCCGCCGAGGCCGAAGGGGCCGATGCCGGCGCCGAAGCCCCCCCATGCCGCCGATGCCTCCGATCTTGGACATGGCGACGGGGGTCGCTGCAAGCGTTGTTGATAGGCAGCTTGAAGGTGAAAGGGAACTCATGCTGGCCGCTCTGGAGCACGTAGCTCTGGGAGTAGCTGGAGCTGCCGCCGGCGAGGTCCTCATCGTAGGTAGGGAAGACCTGAGCGACGCGGTAGAGGATCTTGTGGTTCTCACTAGCGATACCTCCGGGCCGCCGCCGGGCCGCGGACCACGGTCGTCGTAGCCTTGGGGCAGGCCGAGGGCCGTCTTGGACTCGCCCTCGAGTTTGACGACGATGCCGCCGACCTGCTCGGGCCGGCTCAGGTGCAACACGACGCGGCCGGTGACGCGAGTCGAGGTTGGTGTAGAACTCGGGCGCATTGTCGAGAGCTATCCTGATCGACATGGTTGCGTCCGTCGCGTTTCCACTCAGTCCACTTTTCTTTTGGGGTTCGTCCTCAAACCGGTGGGTGTTGAGCCGTGGTGTCGTAGATGTATCTGTGTGTGTGAGTGTGTGCGTGTTTGTATGGATGTGAGTGGCAACACCCTGTGTGTGTGTTTGCTTGTGTCTGGCACTGTCTTTTCTCCAAGGTGTGGTTATCGGTGCGCATCGACGTCACAAATGGCAGCTTCACCTTTACTTGAACGAACGTACCCAGCGTGGCAGAGCCGCACTGTGCGAGAGCCTCAAGTCGCAAAAGAGAGGGGCAGCAGCACACGAAGAGTGGGGGTGGATTCTGTGTGTAAAGCGTAAGTACCCTGGGAGGTAGCCAAGATCGAGAAAGAGGTGAGGAGAAATTCTTCCAATCAATTCACCGAAGCCCTTGGAAATTCGAGATTGGGGGTCGTTCGGATGAGCACGGACGGTAACAGAGAGGGAAAAAAAAAAATTTACCTAGATGGGAGGGAAAGAGAAACAAAAGCCAAGGCCTGTGTCGGCTGTCGTCGCGGTGAGGCAGGTCAGGGTCCGGCCTCCATACTCTGTGTGTTTCTTCTTGCGAAGGTGATGTCGGCTTGGTCGGCATCCAAGAGGCGACGTAGACGCGTGGCTAAGCCCCTCTTCTCCTCTCCAAGCCCTCGTTGGTCGAGCTGACTTGCGCAAGCTCAGATGACCTTCAAGCTGCAAAGCCACTACCAGTCCTACCTTATCAGTAAAGTTACACAAAAGCAGAGCAAAATAAATAATTAGGTAAAATACAATAAAAACAGGATTGCAGGCCTAAGAAACTAACCTCCCTGAGGTGGAAGGGAAAACAAAGTTATGTGGGGTGTAGGTAGTACGCGTGTGTCCAAGTGAAGCTCTGGCCCTGGCAGGTTTGATGTCATTGGGGATTTGGCCCAATTACTATTCGTCTCACCGAGGTACCTACGTTATCCAGACGCTCCTTCTTGAGCTCGCACCTTAAATAGACGCCCGTGCTAAGACATGAGCCATTGTTCACATAGTCTGTCTGGCTTACCCGTGTTTGCATTAGGGATGAATCACGCACACACACTTCGTTTGGTGTCCGAGGCGCACATCCATGGGGAATGTTGCAAATGACCAGAGAAACTTGGCGTGTTTGTTGATGCGTTTGTATCGAAAGCTAACCGTGTTTCCAGTGGTAGGTAGTAGTAGTAGTCTAGTCATAGTAAGCACGACGTGACGTCGAGGTCCTGTTTCCCTTTCTGACCATGTCTCAGCTGTGCAATGCCACGCTACGCTTTATCAAGCTAAGACCTAGAGTATTTCTACAGGGGGTTCTGGCCCCCCTCGGGCATATCCTCAAAACGCCCAGATGCTGCAGATGGTATCATTCCCCGTGTCCCAATGCTCAAGCAAAAGCAAGCCCTCTCAAACCGAAGGCAACTACGCCCCCCCCCCCCCCCCAAACAAACAACAACAACCAAAACGACCGAGGGAATATTATGCCTTCCTCGTGTCTTGATGTCGTAGCCTAACCCCATCTGTCCCGTCGCCATCATCCTCAGTTGATCAATCCAACTCAATAACTTCCACAGCGTTAGCTACTTCCGATGTTGTCCCTCGTGTCTTCGCCCGCTTCGCAGGAGGCTGTTCATCTTCGGCTTCTTCATCGTCCTCGTCACCCGCTTCCTCCACCTTGGCTCTCCACCTTCCGTCTGCGGCAACGTATATCGTCTTGGTTGAAGTTTCCCTTCCTTCTCAAGCACCGACGAACCTCGGCCAGAAAATCATCCTTCCGAAGACTGTAAGGACGAGCGTCGCCGTCACACAAGGGACACTTCCATTTGTCCACCAAAGACGGCTCGGGTTCCGCACCAAGATCACGATTACAAAGGCGGCAGTCATCACCGGCCGCATGGATGGTGCACCCTAGGCTTGGCTGGTCGTGTCTGCAACCAAGTGGCGAGGTCGAAGCATTCCATGTGCGTACAACTCGCGCCCCGCACTGGGATCTGGAACATCGTGGCACTGAACGGATCGGCCAGATCAATGCTGAGGTCGTTGCCTACCACCGCCAGCTCGTCATCTTCATCCTCGACGACAGGCTTCAAGCGCTTTCGGATCGCTTCTCTCGTCGCATCAGCCGAAATTATGGCCGTGCTGCAAAAACCATGTTGACGATGTTTTCGTGGCCCAAGGTTTCAATGATTTCAACCGCC
>JAHSQG010000070.1:0-40602 GCA_020631755.1 Colletotrichum sublineola | reverse complement strand
GAGTCTGGGGAAGCTTGGAAGTGATGATGTTGCTACCGTGCTTCCTATAATGACGGGCAATGTCCGAGACAGCGTCATACTGCGTCTTGTTTGAGAGGGGGACCGAACAGGCTGGGCGAATTGGGGTCATTGTTAACGGAGAAGGAAGCCACCTCGCCGGTGAACCTATCGATGAAGTCTTCGTATACGGATTCGTGAACGTAGACGCGCTTCGTAGCTACGCACATTTGACCGGCGTTGAAAAAGCACCCAGTGGCAACCTGCTCCGCCACTTTGGCAACGTCAATGTCGTCAGTTACGATGGCTGCGTCGTTGCCCGCCAGCTCTAAGGTCACTCGTTTCAGTGTCCTAGCGCAGTTGGCCATGATACTCCTGCCAGTGGCAATGGTTCCAGTGAAGCTGATCTTGGCGATGGCCGGGTGCAAGGTCATGGCGACGCCAAGGTCGGTGCCGCCGGTTGACCACCTGGACGACGCCGGGAGGCAAGACATCGATGAGGAGTTCGACGGACTTCATGACGGAGTAGGGCGCGAACGGCGAGGGCTTGACAATGATGCAGTTGCCTGTGATGAGTGAGGATGCCACTTTGATGTTTGACAAGATCAGGGGAAGTTCCACGGGCATATGGCGGCGACGACACCCAACGGGTGGTGGGTGGCGACGATCTTGAGCCTCTCGTCCTCGAAAGTGACCTCGTCTTCGAGATGGACCTTGGCTATGAGGGTGAGCGTGCTGGGTGTTTTCGAGTGAAGCTTGTTAGTGGACGTACTGTAGTACATGGTCTGTCCGCATGTGTTTCCGATTTCAATCTCGGCCATGAGACTCTAGGGGACGGTCAGCCACCTGCTCTTCTTCGAGCCAGGGAGAGAGATGCGATTTACTGATTTCCCGGTTTCCTTCATTATGATTTCCATCAGCTCCTCCTTGTGGGCATTATACACATCGGCAATCTTGCTTAGATAGTTGGCTCGCTCCTTTGTCGTGGTCTTGGACCAAGTCTGGAGAGCTTTCTGGGCCGCCGCGATGCATCCTCGAGGTCATGCATCGTCGCAACCCGGCGCATCCCAAAGAGGCTCCTCTGTACGGGGATTGGTGCCCTGGTGATGACTGTCGCCAGCGCGGGCGCTGTCCATCTATGACGTTGAAGAATTCCATCTTGACTGGTATATGAAAGATGGTTCCGTAAGTCTATAGAAGGGAAAAAATACAGGTAGTAGTAAAGGCCACTACGAGGTGATATGGACAGCATAAAGACGAGGTTCTGGATAAAGACCAGTTACATCATCGTATGCGCGGGCAGAGTTCAACTTACCATCGCCTGCCATGGTTCAGGCGTAACCTAATTGTGGGGGTTGTACCGAATTCCTAGGTAAAGGCCGGGTCGTACCCGGTAGACGGTGATGAGCTTTGCTGGCCGGGATAGGGCTGATGGACAGCCAAGGCCGGATGGTTTGATGAGCGAGCATAGGTACTGTGTGGGTATGCACGGTAGTTAATTAGAACGCTCCGCTAGGAGCTACTGAGACACTTTGCTGCGATTCGACCTGGATTCAGTTGTTACTATCAATTCGTACCTGTGGCGACCTTGAGGAAAACTCCTTCGTAACGTACCTTGGTGCTGGATGAAGGTGAGGCCCCGGTGAGTCTCGGTAGGTAACTAACTGTTTGACGCCTGCCGTCGACACCCTGTCACGCGCGTTCCGTGGTCGCTATTCAACGGAATCTCGGGCAAAATTCCGATTTCGCTTGTACGAGGTGTGTATAGTATGCAGTATCGCAGTGCCGGCTTGCCGATCAGGACCGTCGAAGACGAGTGGGATCTGATGATGATGGTGGCTGCATGCAGAGAGAGTGGAAGCTGCCGACTCTAAGGCAACGGAGCCGGCCGACAGAGTGGGGGGGGGGGGGGGGGGGGGGGCGTTCTGGGGACACAGCAGAAAACGCCCGGGGTTCTGCTGTATCCTTTTGCTAGGTACCTAATATAATGTGTTAGTTGGCTAGGTGGTGGGGCTATAGAAGAGGGGGCGGGGTCGATAACGATAAGACATCCCACCAAACACGCAGACGCGGATTGACAAGGGCCCTTTGATAAGGCCATACCGGTGCTTTCTGATTCGCGGCAGCGCATCCGTGGCCCGTCGCAAACCGCGATTTCCTAGGTAGGTTTACTATAATACCTAGTAGATGTTCGGTCAGAGAACGGACATTCGCCTAACCTCGCCCGCATCTTCATCTCCGAAGCGGTGCCTTGCTTTTATCAGCTATCGTATTTCGCCTCTCTCTTTTGTCTGTTCCCGCGTTAAAATCTGCGGGGTTGGCTCTACTCTCCGCCCCCAACACACCTACTTGGCTTTCCCCTTTCCTCTTCTTCTTCTCTCCCCCTTGTGCTACATTACAACCGAGCTTTAACGGATTGTCTCACACCTTTGATTCTTTTTAGTTGCCGCTGAAAGGGGCTCGAGGCAACATGGCGCCCATTGCAGTCTCCCCCGAGCGGGATGTCGGCCCCTTGAACACGCTGACCACCAACTTTGACGATACCATCCGCTTCTACCTTAACGGAACTCGCGTTGTACTCGATGATGTAGACCCCGAAGTCACCCTGCTGGAATACTTGCGCGGCATTGGCCTCACCGGCACTAAACTGTTTGTACACCACTGTCTCATCGCCGTCAGCGAAACCCCGCGTCTCATGCACTGACATCGCACAGTGGCTGTGGTGAAGGCGGTTGTGGCGCCTGCACCGTAGTCATTTCCCAGTTCAACCCGACGACCAAGCAAATCTACCACGCGAGCGTCAACGCCTGCCTAGCCCCACTGGCCAGTGTCGACGGCAAGCATGTCATCACCATCGAGGGCATCGGTAACACAAAGGCCCCCGCACCCCGCCCAAGAACGAGTCGCAAAGAGCAATGGCAGCCAGTGCGGTTTCTGCACCCCAGGCATTGTCATGAGCTTGTATGCCTTGCTGCGCAACAATCAGGCGCCTTCCCAAGAGGATATCGAGGAGGCCTTTGACGGCAACCTCTGTAGGTGTACGGGATACAAGCCCATTCTTGAAGCCGCGCAGACTCTTCAGCGTCGAGAGGGGATGTGGCAAGGCACGGACGAACGGGTGGCTCGGGCTGCTGTATGGAAAACGGTGACGGCGAGAAAAAGGCTGGCGGATGCTGCATGGACAAGGCCAAGCTCGACAACCAGCCTATCAAGAGATTTACGCCACCTGGCTTCATCGAGTACAACCCCGACACTGAGTTGATCTTTCCGCCGGCCTTGAAGAAGCACGAAATGAAGCCCCTGGGCTTTTGGAAACAAGAGGAAGAAGTGGTATAGGCCAGTCACCCTCGAGCAGTTGCTCGATATCAAAAGCGTGTACCCCTCGGCAAAGATCATTGGCGGCAGCACCGAGACCCAGATCGAAATCAAGTTTAAGGCACAGCAGTACCCCCGTCTCCGTCTTTGTGGGAGACATTGCAGAGCTGCGACAGTATGAGTTCAAAGACGACCACTTGGAATCGGTGGAAACGTGGTGCTCACTGATCTGGAACACATCAGTAAAGAGGCCACGAGGCACTACGGCGATGCCCGGGGCCAAGTCTTTGAGGGCATTCACAAGCAGTTGAAGTATTTTGCCGGAAGCAGATCCGTAATGTTGGCACACCAGCAGGCAATCTCGTCACGCAGGCGTCGCCAATCTCAGACTTGAACCCTGTTCTCTGGGCCGCCAACGCCGTTCTTGTGGCCAAGTCCCAGAGCCAAGAGACGGAAATACCCTTGTCACAGTTCTTCACAGGCTACCGAAGGACGGCACTTGCCGCAAGATGCCATCATTGCCTCCATCAGAATCCCCGTGACGGCCGCCAAAAACGAGTTCTTCAGAGGCCTACAAGCAGGCCAAGAGGAAAGGACGATGACATTGCCATTGTGACCGGCGCTCTCCGTATCAAGTTAGACGATGATGGAGTTATTACAGAGTCCAATCTGATCTACGGTGGTATGGCCGCCATGACCGTCGCCGCCAAGAACACCATGGAGTACTTGGTGGGCAAGCGGGTCGCAGAGCTAGAGACGCTTGAGGGAGCGATGAATGCTCTCGGAACCGATTTTGACTTGGAGTTCAGCGTTCCGGGAGGCATGGCTTCCTACAGAAAGGCCCTCGCATTCAGCTTCTTCTATCGCTCTCTACCACGACGTCATCACCAACCTGGGTGGTCAGAACCAGCACGTTGATATCGAAGCTAATTGACGAGCTCGAGCGAGGCATCTCTGGCGGAACCGAAGACGATGGTGCTGCCGCTGCGTACGAACAAGAAACTGTCGCAAGTCCAAGAGCCACCTTGCCGCGCTCAAGCAGGTCACCGGGGAGGCGCAGTACGTTGACGACATTCCTTCAATGAAAAACGAGCTGCACGGCTGCTTCGTGCTGTCTACCAAGGCCCACGCGAAGATCAAGTCGATCGACTACTCGCCTGCCCTGGAAATGCCGGGCGTTGTCGATTACATTGACAAGGACGACGTGGACACGCCCGAGCAGAACCGCTGGGGTGCACCTCGTTTCGACGAGGCCTTTCCTTGCCGAAGGCGAAGTGTTTACTGCAGGTCAGCCGATTGCGATGATACTTGCCACTCTCGGCATCCAAGGCTGCCGAAGCTGCCCGTGCGGTCAAGGTTGAGTACGAGGAACTGCCATCCATCCTTTCAATCGAGGAAGCCATCGAAAAAGACAGCTTCCACGACTACTACCGGGAGCTCAAGAACGGAAACACCGAGGAGGCATTCAAGAACTGTGATCATATCTTCACTGGCACGGAGCGCGAATGGGTGGGCCAAGAGCACTTCTATCTCGAGACCAATGCTTCACTTGTCATTCCGAAGCCTGAAGACGGAGAGATGGAGGTGTTTTCCAGTACCCAAAACGCCAACGAGACGTAGGTCAACTCTCTCAACGTTCCAAGTCTTGTACTAACGCTCCCGCAGGCAGGTATATGTTGCCCGCATGACCGGTGTTCAAGCCAACAAAGTCGTCGTCCGTGTCAAGAGACTCGGCGGTTGGTTTTGGTGGTAAGGAGACGAGGTCGATTCAGCTCTGCGCTCCACTCGCTCTTGCGGCCAAAAAGACGAAGCGCCCCTGCCGCTACATGTTGACCAGGGAAGAGGACATGGTCACCTCGGGCCAGCGGCATCCGTTCTTGGGCCGATGGAAGGTCGGCGTGAACAAAGACGGAAAGATCCAAGCGCTGGATCTTGACGTCTTCAACAACGCCGGCTGGTCATTCGACCTGAGTCCTGCGGTCTGCGAGCGAGCAATGACGCATTCAGATGGCTGCTACAAGATCCCGAACGTCTTCATTCGCGGACGCCTGTGCAAAACCAACACCATGTCCAACACAGCGTTCCGAGGCTTCGGCGGCCCCCAAGGCATGTTCATTGCTGAGACGTACATGGAGGAGATCGCAGACCGGTTAGGAATGCCGGTCGAAAAGCTCCGCGAGATCAATTTCTACAAGCCGCTGGAGCTGACACACTTCAATCAGCCCCTGACTGACTGGCACGTGCCGTTGATGTACGAGCAGGTCCAGAAGGAGGCCAAGTACGAGCTGCCGAAGGGAACTCATCAAGCGCTTCAATGACGAAAACAAGTGGCGCAAGCGCGGTCTCGCCATCATCCCGACAAAGTTTGGCATCTCTTACACGGCCCTCTTCCTCAACCAGGCGGGCGCCCTCGTGCACATATACCATGACGGATCCGTCCTCGTAGCCACGGTGGCACAGAGATGGGCCAAGGCCTGCACACCAAGATGACGCAGATCGCCGCGCAAGGCCCTCCAGGTGCCGCTGGACAACGTCTTCATCTCCGAGACGGCAACCAACACGGTGGCCAACGCCTCGGCGACGGCGGCATCGGCGTCGTCGGACCTCAACGGCTACGCCATCTACAATGCGTGCGCGCAGCTGAACGAGCGTCTGGCGCCGTACCGAGAGAAGCTCGGACCGGAGGCGACGATGAAAGACCTAGCACACGCCGCCTACTTTGATCGCGTGAACCTCTCGGCGCAGGGCTTCTACAAGACGCCGGAGATCGGGTACTCATGGGACGAAAATCGGGGCAAGATGTTCTTCTATTTCACGCAGGGGCGTCACGGCGGCCGAGGTGGAGGTGGACACGCTGACGGGGGACGTGGACGTGCATCCGTGCGGACATCAAGATGGACGTTGGGCAGTCCATCAACCCGGCGGTGGACTACGGGCAGATTCAGGGGGGCGTTCGTGCAGGGCCTCGGGTTGTTCACGATAGAGGAGTCGCTCTGGCTCCGCAACGGGCCGATGGCGGGCAAACCTCTTCACGCGGGGGCCCCGGGGCGTACAAGATACCCCGGGTTCCGTGACATACCACAGGAGTTCAACGTATCGCTTCTCAAGGATGTGGAGTGGAAGGACCTGCGAACGATCCAGCGGTCGCGGGGCGTGGGGGAGCCGCCACTGTTCATGGGCAGCGCCGTCTTCTTGCGATCCGCGACGCGCTCAAGGCGTCGAGGCGGCAGTACGGGGTCGAGGCGACGATCGGGGAGGACCGGGCGGGCGACGGCTTGCTGAGGCTGGAGAGCCCGGCTACACCCGAGCGAATCCGGCTCAGCTGCGAGGGACCCGATTATGAGGAGGGCGAGGGTGTTACCGAAGGAGGGGGAGAAGAGCTTTTTCGTAGCCATTTAGAGGGCAGACAGACGGCAGGGGTAGGGGGAACCAGGGGGGATACGGACGTGGAGACTTTGACAAGTATTCACTCATGAAAGAAACGGGAAGGCGTGGGCAACGGTTACGATAGATACAAAATGCATACATTATTTGCCATGGTTATCAGATAAGACCATCAGTAACGGCTTTGCCTGATTAGTGGGCATGTTCCAAGTCGTATACCGAGAATAGCAATGCATCCACACGATGGCTCAACGCTTCCCCAAATCGCCAAGTCTTTTCAGCATGTGCAGCGGCGGAGGGGAGATATTCTGTTCTCCGTATCTGTACGTACGGGGTGTGTTACCTAGGTACCCAGGCAAAAAAAAAAAAAAAAAGTTGGGATGGTGAGGGGTTGGATCGGGGTGACCGGGTTGCCGGGGGTGGGTAGCAGTAGACGGGCGCGGCGGGGGGCTCTTTTGCAGCCCGACGCTTTTTGCACAGCCAACTCAGTTTTACCGAGTCAGGAGACCTTGGAGAGGGGCAGGAGAAGCAAAGACGAAGCACTGGAATAGCTTTTTATTATTATTATTTATTTATTTATAATTTTGTCTTCTTTTTTTTCTCAAGTGTCCTGGGTGAGGGGAGCTAAGGGGAGGTTCGACCCCGTGCGATTGGAGAAGCGAGTCACGGGCTGGGTTAGACATCGGACGAGGACCACTTTAGATGCCTCGTGTGTGGGAAAGCCAAGAAATGCATCACCGTCAGGGTCGGGGGGAGGTCTGCGTTGCGACGGTAGGAATGCTAAACTATGCTGCTCTCCAGTCCGCTGGGAGGAAATGGAGCCTTGCATTTTGACGCATGTCTGTGCTGTGCAGCAGTGATTGTTTAAACTATTTTGGGCCTGTGATTGCGGCATGGGATGATATCATAGCCCAAGGGTGCGATAGCGAGGAAGAAGCACGAGGTCGTATCGGATGTCAATTTGAAGGGGAGAAAAGATGAGATGAAGAGGATTTATTTTTCTTTTCTTTTTTACCATCTCGTTCACCGAGGTTAGAGGACGGACAAGGGAGGGGGGAAAAGGCGGGGAGTGATGTGCGATTCTCATCTTCGTCGGACGTCTCCCGATGCCTAGAGGGGAGCGAGCTTTTGGGACGAGGATTTGTGGTGGTTTAGATTCATTCCATCCACTTTCGCGGCCCGCCCAGCAGTGCTAGCATTTATGTACCTGTATATTAACGAGCCCCGTGTAAGCAAGATAGGGGCTGGTTGTAAGATTTATGTCTTCGTCGCCTGTTCGAGTAACAGTGCAGTGTGTGAGTATGCGTATTGTAAGCGATGGATGGATAGGATATGGCTGAGTGAGGAATGGAAGAGGTGAGAGCACCTGGGTAGGTAAAGCAAGGCGAGTGACTCGACCCGCAGCTAGGCCGGATCCAAGGTGAAGAGGAACCAACCCCGTCATCCATCCCCGCAGCCAAAGAAAGGTACCAACAAAAACTGGTGGGCGATGCTGACCGGCCTTGACCTTGGACCGTGACCTTGGACCGTGACCTTGGACCGATTTATTACACTTTGCCGCGTGTGGCCAACCCATTTTCCTATTGTAATTTGCCATTCGTCCGTTCGTGGACTGCTTTTTCCATTGTTATTCTTTTGGGAAACTTCCTCCCAAAATAAAACAGAAGAATAAAATAAATAAAAATCACCCTTTCGTTCTGACCCAGCTCTCCCGAATTCTCCTTGGGCTGATCAGAGCTTTTCAATCGCACGACCTTCACGAGGCCTCGGCACATGCACCAACCGTTTCCAAAGCCGCCAACGACCAGCCCAGCCCCTCTTCACACTACACTCACTATTCGAAAACGCCTTCCACCTCCTTCCCTTGCCTCGACCGACCCGAATAACAGCACCGGCCGGACGAGACATAAGACCCCGGATAGATTGGCCCTTTTCCCGCGTACTCAAGACCCGCCGCGTCCCCGTGTCCGACACCACCAACCAGACAGCGAAAACGGACGAGAAAACCTCAACAACGCCCGCGAAAGCACATAACCGAATCTGACCCGGCGGCTGCCCGCACGCGACAACGCCGTCCTTACCTCCATAGCGCAGCGCCTGCAACAGCTTGCGACGCCGCCGACTTGCCTGGCCCCGCGAACCGCGACCTCAAGGGGAAGAAAAAACCTTGTTCCCGTCAAATGATCTGCGAACACTCCGTCTCCTGCGGAACCTTTGAGGTCCAATGGGAGCCGCTTCCCATTGAGCTGATTCCGAACCCACCCACCCACCACCACCACCACCACCACCACCACCACCGCCGCCGCTGCCCGCCAAAGCCGCTTGCTTACCTACCTGCTCGAAGCCCGTCCAACCGTCGGTATGCCAGAGAACGGAAAGGACGTCAAGTCCGAGGCGCATGAGGACAAGGAAAAGCGCGAGAAGCCCGGAGAACAATGGCGGTCATGCCCACTCGGCCAAGAGCCCCAAAAAGCGCCGTAAAGTAAACCACGGTACGTTTGACCGAGAACCCTGCCCCCTTTGCCATATATGCTGGCTCCCTCGGGGGGTCGCTGTCGACTCACGAACTGCCGCAGAGGCAGCAATCCGCTGGCCTTCCTCGACCCTCGCAAAAGAGAGACGATTGCTAATATCCTGCTTCCTTCCCAGCTTGCGTCTACTGCCGGCGATCTGTAAGTCAGATAGCCCTTCCCCAACAAATACGATTGGCATGGCCTCCCCTCCCTCAGCTTTGCGCACGGGCGCCGACACTATTGTATGCCCCCTATGCTGCTGTGCGATGTTCCGCCAGCTGCCCACCCTTGCCTGCATAGGTAATATGCATGGGTTTCTCCTCCTCTCGCGAGAAGACTGCGAGGAGGCAAATACAAGCGAAAAAAGAAGAGAGAAACGATGGCTGACGGATAGTGTCTTGCCTGCTGCATAGCACATGACTTGCGATCTCGTATGTAAGATCTCTTTCTTCCCACGCCATTGGCACCGAGGAGTCGTGTCTTGCTTCTGCGGCCCCTGCCCCACGCCCAGTCGGCTTGCCCATGAAGCCCCGTGCACGCTCTCTCTCTCTCCGCGAGAGAGAGAGAAAGCATCTTCCTTAATCAGTGTAACGCTCGCTGATTATGCTGTGCCCAGGAACGACCGTGTACGAGATGCAATCAAGCGCAATATTGGGCACCTCTGCCACGACGAGCCGCGCGACCCCCGATTCCAAGAAGACAAGAGCTCGCACGCCCGCCCTCCGCCGCCGACGAGTCCGAGGACGACGCAATCCGACGTCGCGCGAAGCTCCATCGACCAATCCGCGACTGGGGCCATGGGCCCGCCGCCCCCATTCGAGAGAAAGGCGTCCTCCTTTGGCGCTGCTGCTCCTGGGCCAAGGGAACCCCCTGCAGCTCGTATCACCGGGCTCTATCTCTGGCATGACGGGAAACGGCAGCAATATGAACCAATGTAGGTCCTGGCTGGCTCCTGTTTGACCCCTCTCCGATAGTCCGTCTTGACCGGGTTCTCTCGTCTTGCTGGCATGCGGCTGCGCTTCCCATTTGAAACAACACAAGAGAAGGAAGGAACAAGTATCATCAGAGGAACGGAAGCTAACGCGATGCGCCCCGCTCTGACAGTCGCCGGATTCTCCGACGCCTGGTTGACGGCCCAGAAACCACTACCACGATATGCAAAGCTACCACCCCAGCTACATGATCGCCCCCGAGGTCACGCACGAGTTCAACTTGCTGAACGACTTTTTGCAAACGAGCCTGCTCGATGACGGCGGCATCCTCTCCGACGAGTCCCAGAACAGCCCCGCGTTCAGCAGGACAGCGGGCGCCAACGACATGCTGCCGGCGTTCGGAAACCAAGGCAGTAACAACAGGGCAGCCGGTGCCGCCAACAACGGGAATGCCCTCTCGCAGATGCTGCTCGCCGCAAAACCCCGAGTTTGGCCAGGCGGCGTCGCAGCCCGGCAGCGTTGCCCAGGGCGAAAAGGACAAGGCGCGCGAGTACTACCTCCAGGCAGCCGATCCGTCTGGCAACGACACCCCCGAGGAGCGCATGGACCGCGTGTTGAAGGCCAAGTACGAGGCTGGACTCCTGAAACCATTCAACTATGTCAAGGGATATGCACGGCTCGGCACCTACTTGGACAGCCACATCGCGCCGTCGTCTAAGCAAAAGATCCTCCGGACCATCGACCGCTTCCGGCCCAAGTTCCGCGAAAAGGCACAGGCTCTGACCGACATGGAGCTTCTCTACGTCGAGATGTGGTTCGAGAAGCAGCTCATGGAGTATGACCGCGTGTTTGCCAGCATGGCGGTTCCGGCATGCTGCTGGAGGAGGACTGGCGAGATCTTCAGGGGCAACAACGAGATGGCGGAGCTGTTGCACGTCCCAGTCGAGAACCTGCGGGATGTACGTTTGAAACCTGCTCGGAGTTGATTGGCCTGAGGGCTAACCATATAATAGGGCAAGATTTCTCTGCACGAGATCCTCACGGAAGAGTCGCTCGTCCGGTATTGGGAAGAAATTCGGAACCATCGCTTTCGACCCCGCTCATGACACGCTGCTCACGGCCTGCACGCTCAAAAACCCCGACGACAAGGCGACGGACCCGGTGGTGAACTGCTGCTGCTTTCGTTCATGATTCAACGAGATAACCACAAGCTGTGAGTTAGGCTCTCCCGCACGCATTTTATTTTTGTTTATTTTCCGCCCATCAGAACGCCGGTACTGACAGAGTCGTGTGTGCAGCCCGACGCTCATCATTGGTAACTTCTTGCCCAACGATCCCTGCTCGCCATAATCTATTGCATTTCCCAAGGTTGAGGACTCGGAGATGGAGTCAGAGATGACAAAACAAAAGGGATTGGCGCCATTTGGATACCAGAGCATTGTTTTTGATTTTCTTCTTTCTGATCAGCTGCATCATCAAAGTCATCCACTACGCTCGGGCGCAAGTGAAAGTATATATTTTACGCGTAGTATCGGATGTCGGGACGGACGGGTCTCCGGCCCGCTATTTATTGTCTACGGGACCGGCGTGGCCGGTTCCAATCGCCCACATCCAGCTTCCGGTACTCGCGAGGAAGGAGCATTCCCATGTGCCTTCCATGGACGATACGGCACTCGTCATGTTCACATTACATCTCTTGTTCTCTCCATTACCTACTTATTCATCCCCCTCTAGATGTGTCGGATTCACAACCGGATAGAATCGCACCGCTTGCTGTCACTGGTTTGGCCGCTGTGATTACCGCATCTCAACGAACTTCTTCCGTTTGGTGCTCTCTCCTGACCGCTTTCGGGCACAATGCCCCCCATGGCTCGCTTACCCTCTCCCAAGAGCGCTCAGCCTGACAAGTCTACGTCCTTCATAGGTTTGCTTTCTTGCGAAGCGTAGACCTCGGAGGAGCGGCTGATGCGTATCTGCAGCCTTCTCGCAGGCACTCTTGAAACGCCTCCCGTCTGCCAACGACCCGCCCGCGATCGACTCGCTGCTCGCCGAGCTGAAGCTGCAGCTGGAGACGATTGTCAACTTGCACACGGCCCTCGAGGGGCAAAGTCCCAACGGGGAGAGCTGGACAGGAAAGGGACCGAGCTATGGAATGTCTGCACCAGACTGCGCCGCAATGAAGTTCAGGCGCGCCGCCGACAAGAGGAAAAGCTCATATTTCGGAGCAGGGCCTACGCATTCTTCATGATTACGGCTGCGAGGGACGCCGCTACCGGTGCGAAGCCGCAAATGGTGGACGTGGTGCACCTGGCGAAGCTAATGCTCAAGGCTGGGAGGATGTGCATTAGTCCGTCATTATCCTGATGGACTTTGTGGTCACGACGACTGACTGTGCGACAGACGACGAAAGCATCAGGGGGCCAGTACTAGCACCATGAAGCTAGCCAATGCCATCTTCACGAAAGGAGCGGGATACGTCGCGGCTCTGGGCGAGCTACAGAAGACAATGCTGGGACCTGACGACTTGGCAGAGTTCAAAAGTCTAGAGTCGGAATACTACATACTCCGCACGGGCGCTGGTATGTCACACCGCACTCGCCGAGACGTACGACATCTGAAAGCTGACCGCTTAGGCCTGGAAAGAGGATAACCTTGCTGTTGCCGAGTTCATGTACGACAAGGGCCACCTCGAGCCGCAGTCTCTGGACCCAGGCTCCGCCGAGAAAATGACTGAGGTCCTCTTTGAGATGGGAAAAGACCTATCCAAGAAGGGCAACTTCCCCATCGCGGCGCGGTGGCTTGAGCGGGGATACAACGTCATCAACGCCCAGGACCTGGAGCGCCTCTCTCGCGACGCCATCGAGCTGCGCCTCGCCGTCTGCCAGCTCTGGTCCATGCGCTTCTTGGGATGGACACGCCGGACGCCTCTCAGAGGGCGCTCGGGCTGGTCAACTACGTCGAGGCCGAGGTCGGCGACAGCCCGTCGCGCTGCTAACTCCGCCTCGAGCTCCTGCAGAAGGCGCCAGCCCGAGGTCTTCGACGTCGAGGCCTACGCCAGCGTTCTACGGCGGATGGTGCCGGACCTTCACTTTCTCCGAGGCGCATTTCAGACTTCTCGTGCACCACGCCCGGAAGCTGCACGACAAGAGTCCGACGCAAGCGACGGACGTCGTGGACGGGATGCTCGGGGGCACTGTCGTCTCCTCGGGCGCGACGAGTGATCGAGAGACTAGTCCTCTTGAGGATCTGGATGGAGACGAACCAGAGGGATAGCATGAGGGCCGTCGAGGGGCTGGAAGCTGTCTTGGTGGGGCTTCAGGATACCCTGGAGAAGCCTCTCGGGGCTTCTGCGGCGGTTGGAGCGTTAACTGTTAGTTTAGTTTCGAACTTGAGAGGAGCTTGAAAGGTAGCTAACACTTGAACAGCTGCTATGGAAGAAGATCGAGGTCAACTACAACCAGGGCCACTTCGACTTTGCGGATGGCTGGTGTCAGATTGCGCTGCTGCCCCTTTTCCAGAACGGCGGGCCTGCGAACCGGTCAAGACTCGGCAGGTGCGCAGTACCTCCCCGGCTGTGATGGATTTGACCATACTGATGGCCGCAGGAAGCTCATCCTTTGCGCCCTGGGTCAAAATGACACCGAGAGAGCGCGACAAGTCTTCCACAACATGGCGGAGACGGCGCAGAACGAGCCGATGACGCGGTACCTGATGTACAAGGTCGCGCTCCGCTCGGCAGACCGCGAGCTGCGGCGGAGTGTCTTGAACCAATTGGTGCTGCGGCGGAAAAAGAGCCCGACTTCCTCTATGCTTGCGTCTTGGAGGCACAGCAGGCTGGGGATAGGGTATGCGCGATGCAGGCCATGAAGCAGCTGGCCGACAAAGTTGAGTTCAGCGAGGCGTCTCCCGTCCACCTCCCCGCGCTCCTGCGGTGCAACATCCGGCTCGCCGTCTCGATCATGGAGGGCGAAAAGGACCGCGGAAGACAGAAGGCGGCGATGGAGGAGGTTGTCACGCTGTTTGAAGGAGGTGAGTGGGCGCCACCGCTTGCTCGCTCTCGCATCCTGGTGTTGGCCGTGGTTGACAAAAGCATACAGCCTCCAAAGCGGTCCAGCGCAAACCCGAACGGTAAGGACACCAACCGGCTTTTCACGGTCAAGGAACTCGACTGGTTTGTCAGAACGCGTACAACCTCGGCCTCAAGCACGTGGACAGCTGGGACCTCGAGCAGCTCGTGCGCTTGTACGACGGCTGCCTTGCCCATCGCGGCGCACTACCCCGCGGACCTGCCCGTCGAGGCGGCCGGCGACCTGGCTTTCCGGACCCATGTTTTGTCACTTCGTCTCTGCAGCGGCGCTCGTCTCCCTCGCGCGCGCCGAGGACGGTACCGAGCGGCCGGCTACAACGCTACCTCGTCGCACGGCGACACGTCAAGTCCTACGGCGACACGCTAGAGGCCCGGGTGGGCGCGCTGGACGCGCGGCTCCAAGCCGACCTCGTGGCGAAGCTGGCGACGCTGACCGTGTTCGACTTCGAGGCGGCAGTGGCGCTAAGGCAGTACGACACCCTCGGGTACGTCGTCCGCGCGGCCAAGACGTGCCGGGGACGTGAACGCGCTCAAGGCCATGGGCGACATTGCGCTGCGTGGCAAGCTTCCTAGACAGGGTGAGCCTTCATTTTCGTTTCTTCTCTTCTTTTCAACCCTCTTCGCGGTATTCCATGGAACTTTCTTGCGTGATGGTGGACCAGGTTAACAAGTGCCCGCCGCTGCCGAGCTCTACTCGACGCTCGGCATCATCGTCAACGAGATCTAGGAACTTGAGAGGATGAAGGGTGACCGGCTGGCAAAGTACATCCGATGCATGTTCCACGCCGTGCTGCCGCTCGACGCGGCGCTGGGGCAGAGGCTGATGAAGCAGGCGATCGACGTGGCGAGGGATTCCTGCGGTGTATGTCCCCCCCCCCCCCCCTAGTGCCCCCCTTTTATCCCTCCCTTCCCTCCCTCACTCATTTGAATCCCCAAAACCTCCTCCGCGTATTCTTTAGAGGATCAGGTTACTAACGTGACGTGTCCGCACACCAGGGCTCGCACCCGTTTCCGCCCGAAGAGCTCGAGTGGCTCGTCACCGTGTCCTTCAACCAAGCGGTAGATGCGTACAACGTTCAGCAAGACGGCGAGTGCGCGAAATGGGCTGAATTGGCGATTAACCTCGTGCAATACGCCGACGACGGCGGCGGTTTGGAGGCAACGGTGCACAAGAATTGGGCGGAAATGAAGCTCTGAGTCACCGCGAGCCGACCATCGGGGGGAACCTGCGAGAGGTGCAGTGAGGTTCTCATACACAATGCAGTTGTCTTAGCTCGGGGTGGACGTACCGGTTATAAATAGACTCAATAATGTCGATGGGGCAGGAATGAGAGTGTAGAAACGGAACATAGCAAGGTAATTGTATTCTTCTTCTACCTACACGCGGACAAGCCGTTGTCCCCCTATCTGGGTCTAGAGCGCATCACACAAACAAAAAGCCGAAATGCCGTATAGAACACACTTTAATATTGCCATCTGAGGCGGAACACACCCACCAGCCTGCGTTACCCCTGACCCGTCCACCAACCTGTCCTAATCTGCCCTAACCCAGCCCGACCTCCCCTTACCCGCGGCTGCCCGCCCGTCATGTGCGTCGTGTCAGTCGTTAACCTCGTACCGCATGTGGCCATTCTTGCGACAGCAGCCCACAAAAGGTTTAGCAGATGGCATGCGTTTTGCCTGTCTTACCCTGTAGGGAATGCTTTTCTTTCTGCAGGCCCACTGGGTTAGCCGACATCTCGTGTATGCCTGAAAGAGGGGGGGACAAACTCTGAATTTTGGGTGGTTGTGGGTGGCCTTTGAGCTTCTGAGGTGGTGCTTGTGGATGAAGTCCTGCTGGCGCTGGACGCTGGCGCGGTCCCATCTGCTCAAGCAGGCCCATGCACAGCTTGATGTCAGTGATGAGGGGCATCGCAGCGAGCCTTGCTGAAGTCCTCACGGACGACGACACGGAGCATCTTGAGGTCGCCCGTCTTGGGCGCCATGGTGTAAGCGGGGACGACCCAGCCGCGGACGCGGAGCTGGTGGGCGAGGGCGAACTCATCGTAGTGCGCTCGTTGTCCTCGCCACCGGCGACGTCGGGGAGGCGGAAGGCGACAAGGGGAAGGCCCTCGCCGCCACCCTTGGACATGATGACGAAGCCGAGGACCTCGAGGGAGCGGGAGAGGTAGTCGGCGGTGCGGGTGAGGTTGGACATGATGGCGCGGTAGCCCTTCTTGCCGAGGCGGATGAGCTGGTAGTACTGACCAATGACCTGGGAGGCGCCCTTGGAGAAGTTGAGGGTGAAAGAGGCCTGGTCGGCGCCGAGGTAGTTGATGTTGAAACGAGCTCTTGCGGAGGAACTCGGCGGAGCGCCAGACGACCCAGCCGACGCCGGGATACACTAGACCGTACTGCCGAGGTGTTAGTCAGAGCCGTTTAAGGTAATGAGTGGGGGTTTATGTTGCTGCTCATACCTTATGACCAGAGACGTTGATGGAGACGACGTTCTTGAGACGGAAATCCACTCCAAGTTGGGTACAACAAAAGGGGCGACGAAGCCGCCGCTGGCGGCGTCGACATGGATGGGGACGTCCATCTTCTTTTCCAGCAGCAGGTCGTTGACGGCCCTTGACATCCTCGTACTCGCCGGTGTAGGTGGTGCCGAGGATGGCACAGATGCCGATGGTGTTCTCGTCAACGAGGGCGACGGTCTCGGCAGGGTCAATGACGTAGCGGTGGGGTGCGCAGTAGACGAGCTTCTCCTCAACCTCGAAGTAGCGGGCCGCCTTCTCCCAGCACACCTGGACGGCGCTCGACATGACGATGTTGGGGCGGTCGGTAGGCAGCCCAGGCCGCCTGGCGCGCGTTCTTCCAGCGCTTCTTCATGGCGAGCACGGCGAGCATGATGGCCTCGGAGGAGCCGACACACGAGGTGCCAACGGCTCCAACGCCCTCGCCGGCGCCCACGGGCGCGTGGAAGAGCTTGCCGATCATGGAGACGCAGCGGTTCTGGATGTCGGCGGACTGGGGATACTCTTCATAGTCGATAAAGTTTTTTGACGCTGCTTCCATCTACAAAGAGGGTCAGCAATGCTGTATTTGCTATAAAGAAAGGAAAGGAAAAGAAAAAAAGAAAAAAAAAAGGGGGGGGGAGGGTTGCAAATTACCATGAGCTTCTCGGCCTCTTCCTCCTGCGTTTTGGGTGGTCAGCATAAGTTGAGGGTAGACGGGCACGGATGATGCCCACCATGTAGGTCGTTACGAAGGAGGCGAGGCTAGAATTGCAAGACAAGTCAGACAAACGGCATGCGAGACGGAAGGAGGACGAAAGGGGGGTTGGCTAACTTGAGCATTGGGTTGCCGTCTAGGCTGAGCTCGTCCTTGATCATGCGGTAGGCGACATCCTTGGGCATCTCGTTCTCGGGCATCTCGTCTTGGGCAGGTCCTCGGCGGCGAAGCGGGAGCCGTAGACCGCTGGTGGTAAAGCCGTCGGCCTCTTCGGCGAGCTGGAGCTGGACCCTTGGAGAGCTCCTGCTGAGCCCTTTTGAGCTCGGCGGCGGTGTCTGAGTCTCCATGGTCGGAGCCCGAGTCCGGGGGCGTGTTGACGGTTGCGAGGTGGACCATTTTGGAAGAAAACAAGAACGTCTGTCTGATTTATCTATATCTATCAAAGGGATGGAGGGGGTTGCGTGTGCGTGAGTGAATGGGACGAGGTGAGGTTCAGAAAACGAGGTGATGGGCGGGTACGGGAGGGTGTTTATATGAGTTTGGGAAAACGGAGTGATGGAGGGCAAGGTCTGGCGAGGAGATGTAGGTCAGGAGTAAGCGTGAGAGAGCAACGGGAGGGGTAGAGAGAGAGAGAGAGAGAGAGAAGAAAAGAGGAGAAGAAATGGGGTTCACAACAGCAACAGGAGCAGAGCAGCAGCATCTGCTCTCTGCATTGGGAGCTCGGAAAGATGGCACGCAAAGGAAAAGCAGTGACAGCTAGCTAGCTGCAAGTCTACCTACCCACCTACCTACCTAGGTAGTTAGTTAGGTAGCTAGCTGCAAGTGGGGGTGACGGAGCGAGCTCGCACCTCACACACTCCTTGCTCGCTATAACTCCCATTTCCACCCTCTTACACGCATGGGGCAAGGTGCGGTGTGGCTAGTACGTACCGCTTGAAGCCCGAAGACGAGGTCCCCACCTGCCCACCTACATCATCGACGTGAAGCCACATGCAGAGTCCTTGGCAGACAGTTCCGATATATATATATACTTTCCCGGGGAGACAAGGGGCAATGAATGGTAGGCCGAAGCTTCTGTAAATACCATGTATTCCGCAAAGTTGCTGAATTACCCAGCCGTGACACACACACGCACACCTCTCCCTTTCTGAGAATACGTTCGTGTTGTGTTTGTGCTCTCTGTAGCAGCTGCAAGCTTCGAGAAACCAAAAGAAAAAGAAAAAAGTCAAAACAAAAAGAAGAAAAAGGAGGGGAAGGATAATACCCGCAAAACAGAATAGACGATCCGACAGCACAACGAGACGACTTTGGGATGACTCGGCAGCTGTTTCGCCTGCTACAAAGCACCTTTTTTTTTTCTCGCGAGTCAACAACATTCCTCTCTAATTGAGCAACACACCAGGAATAGAGTGAGAGGGCGGCCTCCCTCTTCCATATTAACTTGACATTGTACAGGTACCATCATCTAGGGGTTCACGTCTATTCCAGGCTGCGGGACACAAGTCAACCCGCCCTCCTTCACTGAAGACGACTTTTCGCATCTTTTCCCCAGGTCCCAAGCCAACGCCATTAAAGCTTGGCACGGGTGGCATGTCGGGGCGGTCCACAGTTAGCTGCTATGTACACTAACACTAGCCCCGCACTTGAGAAACCTCCATGTTTCGTCCAATCGTCAACCGTGCCGGCCTTCCGCACACATCGGCTTCCCCCTGCGAAAGGTGTCAATCGGTATGGTACCTACCTAGTAAGCAGATCAAGTACTGCGATAGACCTGGGACTGAGCCGGACACAGACTAGGTAAGGGGGGCCCGGCCTGGGTCGTGCCGACTTCCTCAGCTCCATCGCCCAAGTGCTCTCTCTCCGTAAGGTATCTATCTATCTATCCATCAACCCATCGCTGGCAATCAACCCCTCAGCCATTGAGCTCTGGATAAACCGGCTCGACCGTCAATGCCCAACATCTAGCACGGCCCGGGAAAACCAAACTCATCGAAAACCACTCCCCCCCCCACAGTCTTTCTACGTAAAACGTATCAGACGAAGGGACTCCCGTACGTCCATGGGAAACGCAGGCAAGAGGTATTAGTAGGCTGCCTGTATTTCCCTCACTCAATTTCTCCTTTGGTATCCAATGACATCACAACCACCTGTTCGCCCAGGTGTCCCGGTAATCATAAAATCGCCTCACCGATCACCATGTGTACGCCCATCCAGCCAGACGCAGGAACTCGGAGGCAGGGAAAATCAACAGCCATGCCGTTTCTTCTTCTTCACCAAAAAAAACTAATCCCCCACCCACACGGCCCTTGCCGGCTGCACTCGACCGCCAAGACATGCCGTCCAATCCAAGGTCCAGAACCCCCCCTTTTTTCCTTCGAGGCTTCCCAAACACCTCTGGGTGAACCAAACGAAGAACCTTCCCCTCCACCGCCTCACTCCCTGTGCCATGTGGCTCAGCTCCGCCCCAAAACGAAGCCACCACGCGGCCCGCCGATCGTGGTTCGACTTTCGAACCTTCCTCTGGTGAATGTCAACCCAACCGCCTCAACTCTCTCTTTCTCTCTCCCCCTCTCTCTCTCTTTCGGCCCATCTGCGTATTCATCCAAAAAAAATTAAAAAAATTCACAGCTCCTTCGGTTGCCTCTGTCGGCCCGTCTCGCCTCCGGCAGCCCAATCTAATGCTGCCCACCATTGGTTTGTCCGCCGCCCCTTTTGTAACATTGAGCCGAGAATGCTGGCAACGTGGCTTACCGAGCCATGACTATCGATCCCCAACCCGGCCCTGGGTTTCTTCTGCCTCGGGGCCTAGGTCTGTCTGCCGGGCCCGTCTGTCACATGTAGCGGCCATCCCCGCTCCAAGAGCTTCGTTTCATATCAGACAGATTCTTTGTCTATTCCAGAAGAACTATAGTCTCTCTGGCGTCGCTGGTGCTGCTTTTTACCCCCAGTGACGAGGGACCTATGAATGTCTAGTCATACACAAGATGCAAATGCTTCGATGTCCGGCCTCTTCTTCCCAGGATCAAACAACGATATCTTCCCTTCCTCTCCCATTCCTTATCAATCAACCCTCTGTCGTGTCCATTGCCTCGCCCTGTGTCCTGGCCTTGGCGGCTGCAATCTTCTCCTCCCGCCACTTTTGAATCTTCTCCTTCAGCTCCGTGTGTGGGATCGCATCGTCCACCGTCATCGGTTGACGAGTGAACCGGATCCTTGGGGTCCGAGAGCAAGTGCTGCACGATGGTGCCGCGGTCGACAATGTGCTTCGATGGCAGAATGACGGGATCCTTCATCAAATCGCCCATAATTGGGTCTTCGAACTCGGCGGGGATGTCGCCGAGGTCCAGCTCCGCCTGGTCCGAAATCTGCTTTGACTCCAGGAACTGGCCTTCAGGCGTTAAACTGCTCAAGCTCTTTGGCATCCTTCATGCTCCGCTTCGACAGGATGAAGCCCGCCTTGTCAAACACCTCGGGCTTGTATGAGCGCCCGTCCGACGCGACCGCGTCGATGAACGCCTGTGACGAGCCCAGGTTAAGGTAGATGTCGACAAAGTCCGACAGCAAAACTCGAGGTTGGAAGTGGTACTTTGTCGGGTTGTTCACCTTGAGCTGGCCCATCTTGGGGCCCGCCAACGTCTCCAAGTTGTAATTGAGCATGCTGGCCAGACGCTGCACGATTTCCGGCATGGTGAAGGCGGACGCCAGTGCCGACGTAAAGAGTTTCATCATTGCCAGTGTCTCGTTGGCAAGCTGCATGTATGAACCGGCCTGGCCCTCCAGGGCCTGCAGCTCTTCCTGCTTCTTCTCCCTGTCCTGTGCCGACAAGCTTGTTGCCAAACTCCAGTTCTTGCTGCAACGTGTGGATTTTGGGAAATTTCGTCAGTGCCATCGTCGAGCACGTAGGTGGCGTCATTGAGCAGCAGGTTAACGAATTGAACAAAAAACTGTCGGTTGACCCTACAATTTGTTAGATACTAAGCTCCCCTCATCGTTCGGCTACAATAATCGAGGCGGCTCGAAAGAAAATGGAGTGAGACTGGTTGTGTTTGTGTGTGTTTGGGGGGCGGGATAGCCGGTTCTGGTCAACTTACTTGCTCTCTCTCGTCAACTGCTGCTTGTAAACGTCGTTACCCCAGACGCACTAATGACTTGGAAGATCTCATAACGGATGTTGATTTGTCGTAGAACTGGGTGTGTGCACCAGTCGATTCCGCCTCGATGTAGAACTTCATGAGCGCGTGCAAGAGATTTTCGTTTGCGAATTTTGATCCATAGAGCTGATCACCAAGAACTCCCTTCTTGAAGTGCATGAACGGCCATGTTCCAGAGAAAAGCAGAGTAACCAGAGAAGACTTAAGGTAGGGATTCTTGATATACTCGGACGAACGGAGGAACGCGATGCACAGCGCTATCATCTCGCTGCCAACAGCCGATGGCATGATTTGAGGAAGATATCTCTTTCGAGTTAGTAATGCTCCTTGTTTCTTACTTGATGCTGCCTCGAGATGAGAAGGGGTCCTGAACAAATCGTCCAGGGATGGATATCGTGACATGACAGGGTTCGTAACTCGGGTTCGCAAACCAAACTGTGACTTACCGATACACAAACTTGAAATTGTCCACCACGTCCTGAAGCGCATACTCTGGAAGACACGCAAAGGCTTCAGGCTCCTCGGCTGGCAGGGGCAGCTGAAGGTCCTTGTCAGGCGTGTAGTTTGTTTGGCTAGCCAGACGAAGCAACCAAACAGCCACGTATCGCATGAAACGAAGCGATAGCTCCTGCATCTTCTCGTCCAAGAACACGCCCTCAATGGCGTACTTCATCGCGATGGCCTTCTCCAGAACGGCTGTATGCCTTTTGAGTGTCAACTCGAACATGGCAAGTTGTGCAGGTTGCTAATGGATACGGGTCAACTCCGAAATAACTTATACAACATCCAAACCCCGAACACGATGGCCGGAAAAGGGAAAGACGCATGACTTACATTCTGAACCTTTGGTCGTTCGGCCTCCATAGCTGCAAGATGTTTCTCGTACCACTTAATATCACGCTCCAAGCTTTTTGAGCTTCGAGTTTGTTGCTTCGCTACCATAGTGGTGCGCTGCAAGGGTCAAGAAAAAGACCTCAGTGATGAAGTTTGAGTTGCCTTCCACCTTCTTAGCATAGAACGCATCAGATGTCGACTGGTCAGCATTAAGCTTCGTCTCTTCCTTGATGTCGACGCGGGGGTTGCGCCGGAAGTATTCCACTTCGATTCTGTCAACCTTAGAGAATGTGGTATCCATAAAAGGTGAGCAGAACGATCCAGGATGACAGTCAGATTCATCATGAAGCCATCTGAGGATACTTCCTTGGGATCGACCTGGAGCGCCCTACGCTTGTGGTTGGCGTTGATCGCAGCAGCAAACCAATCAAGAACCCGTGTCCGGGTATCAGTGTCTGCTCGGATGAAAGCATTGGCAATGGTGAAGAGTTCGTCCTGGTGAACTCGTAGAATGGCTCGCATGGCATCTTGGGATGGCGCAGCGCGCTTCGGTCCAAACCTCGCGGGTTGGGGAAGTACGTTAGTGTCACTTCAGACTGCAAGGGTGAAATCCGGAAGAAGGGCCCCAAGATAGTCTCTTTTTCAAACGCTGCACCAGACTTCTGCGCCGTCAGGAAGTTGGGATGTTGTGAAACGGCATTCAGCAGAGCAGGAAACTTGGTGTACGACATCAATGCCTAGAAGCAAGTCAGCTCAATCTATCGAGACAGGCCAAAGAAAGTAACAGCCAAGACAGAATACACAGAGAGAGGTTATATATGAACAGATATGAGGACAGGGGTCACAAAGAGCTATATCGATAACAATCAACTGGTACAAACAGCCATAAAAATGGTACAGAGATGGTATGTCACTGGCAAGCAATAAGGAAACACTCACGTTAATGTACGGCTTGTAGTCGTTCTCCATGGTTAGGCCAGACAGTTTTGTGCTGATAGAGTGCATGCATCGGCAAAGGCCGCAGGGAACTGCTCGTCCTCAGGAAACCTTTTCACCAGCCTCCCTGAGGAAGTCCAGGCAAACCCCATCGTCCTGCTCATGTCCACGAAGCAGGTACGATACCAGGCTCTCGGGTTGTGACCGTCTGGGACTATCGTCAGCATAGTCTAAAGCCATAAGTCATTCTACGCAACGGCGTGTGACTCACCCAAATAGATCAGGGATTGTGAGGCAAACAAGCAGTTGCTGACACATAGTCTTTTTGCTTCTTCCAGCACCTCTCGTTTCTCAGGTGTCTCCTTGACTACGTTCGTCCGGACGATGCGCTTAAAACAGGGAAGAAGGTACCCAAGAATAGGCTTGTCGGCAGGAACGGCAGTCACGGCTTCCAAAAGGGCGCTATCGAGGACGGCAGTGGTGAGCTTCAGCGGTGACCCATTGTCTTTTAGCTCTTGGCTTGCCTCAGAGAGGAAATTGAGCTTGTGGCGTGGCTATCGGTAAGGCGTTCCGGGTCAACGGTGACGCGGAAGGCGTGGCTGAGTATCCTGTCCGAGAAGTCGTCCACTGATTCCTCCACGTTGGCCTTCTTCACAGGGGCAGGCGCTGGGGCGCGATCGTCCATCTTAGAGGACCCTCGTTTCTGCGCGCCGCTCTCGGTTGTCGGCGACGTACCGGCGTGGATCTGACGCCAAGCTGGGAGAAGGGATTCGCGGGGGTAGGCTTCGGTGTAGAAGATGGAGTGGCCTCTTCTGGAGATTTGCCTTTCCCTTCATCGTCGTGGCTGCGGTCGAGGTCTCGACATCGTTCTCGGGATTTGGTGAACCTTCTTCCGGCTTCGGGGATCTGTTCGATGACCCAAGCTTGGCCAGTCGTCGAAGTCGGATCTATATTCAACGCAGTCAGAATCTTTGGAATAGTAAAACATATAGAACCACTGCCTTGCGACAACGTGCTAGCCACTGCTTGGAAGCTGTATCGTTGGCCTCCTAGACGTCATCCTTAAGGGCTGTCATTGGTAGCATCGTGTTTGTTGTCACATGGATGTAGCCACCGTGAGCATGACAAAATGGCAGCGACAGCCAGCAAGACTGAAAGTAGCCTCAACGGCAACCAAGTTCAAGAGGTAAGAGGGGAAGTATCGAGCAGCCCTTACATCGTTCATCTTTCTGGATCAGGCGCGTCTGGCGCTTGGCTGTTCTCGTTGGGGTCCATCCTGGCTACTCGTCGGTGATGGATATAAAGCCGATGATGAGGGATGCAGGGTAGCGTACGAAGTTTGACGACAGCCTGAGTTCCTGTGACGAGATTGAGTAAAGGCGACAGCAAGGTGTCGAGCGTTGAGGTCGGAATGCGTACGGAAGTGCAATGCGTGGACGTTCAAAGGTGTGAGGAAGGTAAGGTATCCATCCGTGTTAGGGAAGGTACCACGGCTGGTAGCGGGGGAGCAGTGACGGCCAGTGGAAAAGTGGGTCGGACAGCGGAGCTTTAAGCACTGCGATGCCTCCCCCCTGTTAAGTCCGACGCATGGGGTCTCTCCGATAAGCAAACATCCCACCAGAAACTCCCAAAGTCCGCTCAAAACCACGACTCGTCGATTAATAAGCTTTGGAATTGCCCTCTCACCTCCCATTTTCCAGCCATTCCAGGACATTCTATACCGAGACTGGTGCAGTCCAACGACTCATGAGCTGAATCTTCTGTTCAGGATATATGCCGCTTCTGAAAAAGAGCAGGTTGCGCTCGACTATGCTGTTTTAACGTTTTTATGCTTAGTTCTGTTCTTGCTTGGCACAACTACAAAGTATCTGATGCCGGTATTGCAGCAAAGGAGTTATAGAGTGAGTGGCATTATGTAATCGTTCCCTTGGACAGCAGGTGAGCATTGCCAGATCGACCACGAAAGACCCCTAAATCCTTCAATCAATGTTGAAACGAGTCTACTATTGGACGGGCTCAGACGAACACACAAAAAGTATGAAACCCGTTTGATGAAACGTACACGATGTCATCGGGAGTGGCGATGGACTTGGGCGAAAAAGGGGCAGAGAGGTATGAGGGACATACAATGTGAGTGAGCGCACTGGATCAGGCTTTCAATCGAACAGATAGTTTTACCTAGGTCAGCTTTTGATGGAGTCTGAAGGTTGTCTGTCCACTCCTGCGGGATTTGATTGTTGACGATACAGGTTGTGCCATTGCATCATTTGTTCGAGACATGCTATACACGGATCATCTATCTCGGGGATACATATGCATAATGGACATTGCAAAGCTAAGTACTGTTCATACTAGAGAATCAAACTTTGTCTGAATGGGCGTCTTGCTGGGCAGCTGACAACCGCAAGGGTATTTCCGTGCCATTCCGTTTTGTGCACCGCATTTTCCGGTGCCTCCTTGTCCCAACGCCATGGAAACCCAAACGTTTTACAAGTAAATGACTCCGCGGCCTGGGAGAAAATAAAAACAAGACCCTGTATCAGTATCATCCATCATGTACTGGTTTGCCTGAGGCCCACGGGCCAGGTGACCAGGCCATAGGGCTTAGGAAGCATGTATACATCCTCGATGGCAACTCTGGCCATTGTGTTCATGGAAAAAACCATCATGCGCACCGCCGACCCGCTAAAGAGGTACAGCGTATCAGTTGGATGAGGGTATTCAGAGGCGAGGGATGCCGTTCGAGCCGTCGCTCAGTCGCCGAGAAGTCGAGGGGGCTACTTCGCCATCGCTGTCGGAGCTGCCGCGCGTCCGGCTGGTGCTGCCAACACTGCGGTTGGCCAGACGGCTGCGCTCGACTTCTTCACGCTCTTATTCATGAGCCAGGCCATGTGCATCTTCAGTACTCCCAGGTTGCTTCTGATCTCGGTGATCTGATCCTTAATCGGCATAACCTGGTTCAACACCATGACCGTCTGCCGTCCTTCCAGGTCGGTAAACTCCTTTTTGAGCTCCTCCATGCGGCGTTCCATGTCTTCGTAAATGGTCATGACAGCCTCGGTGGGCTTGAACTTAGATCCTCCTTGGACGTCGTTCAGGCTGAAGACATCGTCCCACGAGATACATTCCCGTCGCTCGTCCTTGAGCTCCCTGATCTGGCGCTCCTGCTCTTCCGTCTGCTTTTGCAGCTTCTCGATCAGCTTCTCTTGAGCCCTGACCCTTGTCGCCCACGATGGCAACCACTTTATAAATGCAATCGTCTTGGTGGGCGCCAAGGATCTTGCGAAGCGCCTTGTAGGTGCAGCCGTAAGGGGAGTATGTGCAGGGAACCGTGGCCTCGGGGCAGCTGTTTTCACGATGCTGGCTTACTTCGGACAACTTGATCACTTCGCCACAGTCGAACAATCTGTCGTGTTTTTGGTGCACTTCTTGTTGATGTGGTCCGCCATCGAGGCAGCCTCCATCTTCTCCTCACAGTACTCGCATGTCTGCTCAAAATGCCAGCACTTGCCCGAGACGGCCAGCCACTGCTCCACTCTCTTATCGCAGGTCTTGTCGGGACAGTCGTGCAACGTATACCTGCAGCTGATAGTGTGCTTGACGACTTCCTCGCGCTTCATCGTTTCACACCGCATCCTCGCTCGGTATTGGGGCACCCGACAATCAGACTATCGAGGATGTTGGTCAAGAGTCTCGAGGTCTTGCAATCCTTGGCGCGGAACTTGGTTCGATCGATGGGGCAAGTATCAGACGAATGGAAATGTCGCTTCAAGCATTCGAGACAGAAGGTATGATCACAGGGCGTGATGATGGGGGTGATGACGGGAAGCTTGCAAATCGGACATAGCAGATTGTCGTCGGGTTCATCGGCGTAGAGCAGAGCGGAGAAGTCGAGCAGTTCCTTGACCTGGCTGGGCTTAGGGAGTATCGCAAGGCTTCACGGGTAGCAAGTTCTTCGATGGGCCACTGGGTAGGAGTTCGAGCTGGTTACCAGATATTAGCGAGGTCCAAAGATCGAAGCCTTACCGTTCCTTTAGGGCCCAAACACTCACGCGTCAGGGGAATGGGGAGTCCCTCAACGGACCGCACGGCCCCCTCGACGATGTTTTGAACGAGATGTGTGATGTTCGAATCATCACCGGGGAAGTCTGGATGCGACATGATGGATGCTCAGGCTGGCGGCCACTGGATGCAACGAGAATGATCAGATGCCCAGGAGGACCATGGTGTGTATCCGGAATGGAGGAGGGAGAGATGAACAGGTAGGTTTGCTAGCAAGTACTGTGTGCGTCTCTCAGGCAAGGCAAAGCAAAGCAAAGCAAGTCAAAGCAAGGCAAGGCGGTGACGGAATGACAGCGTTTTTCTTGTGGATATGATAGTTGCGCGCGGGGTTCGTAGTGTGGATGTTTCGCGGTTGCGGCCCAATCTAATGTGTCGTGGATGAGGAGAGGAAACTATGGAGGCAATCCCCGATCCCATCTGAGCCGAGGGTGCGATAAGCCGATAACGCCAAACGGCCACTAAGACACAGTGTGTTCATGACTAGCACTGTTAAACGGTACAGTCCCCGCACATGGCATTGTCGGCCAAGTTGCATATGCCTCGTCCAGATTGCGGCCGTTTCCTTTCTTCGTCCATCGAGAAATGCGAATTACGCATGTGTACGGTAGCAATGACGTCTAGCTACCTAAGGCACTGACTCTTGTATCCAGCCCTATCCGTCCAAATGATGTGCTTTCCATCTTCAGTCACCACCGCAAGGTCGGCAATACCATTCTATCCTAAGAACCTTGACGCACAGCGACCAAACATACTTCTTACCCGGTTCACGCCATGGCATACATTTCATTCAGCCGAGAAGCTCGTTCATCGATTTCATCTTCGCTTGAGTAGCGGATCAAAATGTATTGGCTCACTTAGTGTTGGGTGCGAGAGTTCTTGACTTTGGTTAACGACCCAAGGTTGGATAAATCTGCAACATCAATCATAAGATGCTACAACTATTATTCGAGATGGCGGCTGACATGAGACGGGACTTTCATGGGATAAGTTGGCGCCTATTCCAGGCAACCAAGATTAGACCTTGGCCCATTTCCAACAAAGACATCATCTCAAGACCGCCGGCTGATAGGCTTTGGTGTTCAGCTGCGTCTCCCTGCAACCCCAAACGGGCTGGTCGTAAACACGAATGTGACCTGCCTGCCTGCATGCCCTGCATTGTACACTACGTGCCGCATGCATCGTCTGAATCTTACGTGAGATTCGCCAATTCATCGCGCCAGCCAGCCTCCCCGCACCCAACTCAGACACCGATGCTATATTCTCCGACGTGTTTGGCTGCGACTTTGACCAGCTGGACTCGCCCATCTCGCTGTCGCTCGCCAGCCTAAAACCGTGGCGCCTCCATCTCGATCCTGGACCCTGAACCCCGAACCCCAGCCGTAGCGCCGGCCCAGCCTTAACTTGCAGCCATTGATTGCCCAGGCTGCCACATGCAAAACTACAGAAGGGGGCAAAAGTATGCGAACGCACTAATATACCACCTAAGTCCACTAAGTTAATGGGTTTCAGAGCACTTTAACTCTTACCCCTAGATATATTAAGGTAAAAAAAATTATATTACCTCTTAAGAGGCTGATTAATTAGTAGACCTTTAGTAAGATGTCAGCCTAGCTAGATTAGTTATTAGTATATATATATAGAAACCCCTTATGCTAAAGTAACTAGCTAGGAGTAGTTAAGTTAAATTTTATATTTTTACCTATACCTATTATTATAATATATATCTATTACTTTCCTAGGCTTTACCCCCTAGGTAAACACCTTATATCTTCTTACTAAAAATAATATAAATAATCTAACTACTTATGTATTTAGATTACTATAAGAAAGGTAGAAAAAAGAGTTTATTAACTTTATAACTTACGTTAAAGTAAATATCTTAATAATAGTATAGGTAATAGTATAGGAGGATAGGTAAAGTAAGTTAGTCTTTTTAGAGAGAGATATAACTATAAAAAAAAGAGATATAGCTTTAATAGCTATATCTAATACCTAGAGGAAGGATATCTACCTAGCTATAATAAGATAAGGTATTTAATCTAAGATAATACCCTTATTTATAGCTTATAGCTAACTACTTAGTAGCTATTAGATAGGGTAGTATCCTAGCTAGAATAACTATCTTATTTATGTAAGGATATCCCTGGGCCAAGGGGCGGGATGCCCATGGATACGATAGGCGAGCCCTCGGCGATACGTCGGCCCGGCCGGATTAGTCATATACAGACATAAACCCCCTGCGTGCCAGACCAGCAGGGAGAAGTCAAGTTGAATTCTTACAACATACCTACACCTATTATCTATTATTGTGATATTCATCCATTACTCTCCCTGACTACTGCCCCCCTAGGCAATCCCCTTATAATTATTCAACTTCAACCTCCCAGAGGCAGTCAGCCCGAGTAATGGACGAAGGGACTTCGCAACCATCGTCGCGATTGACGCGTTCTTTGGCGACCGCTCGCCGATCAATTGACGCAGATCCATCATCATCAAACCCGTCCCTATCCAACCCATCAATGATTGAGCTAATGTGGGTTATTCAGGAGCAAAATGCGACGCTTTTGCAGCTGCTCGCCGATTCGCCTGGCGACAGCAAAGCAATACGAACGCCCTCTAGTATACGCTTGCGGCATACTGCTAGAGATAGCACGCCAGAGCAAGTGTCGGATGGCTGGCAGCAATTCTAGCAGGCAATCAGCTTTGTCTGACAGCCTTAGAAAACCACTATATTGAATGGGCTCTCACGAAGGTGACCCTAGTGCTCCAGACGCAGTGGCGTAACCACCAATTCACAGTTGGACGTGATGGGTGATGGAGATGTCAGCTAGTGGGCGACCTTTGAAGCGTTCGTTTGTCGATCGCACGTCGACCCAGAGCTCCAGGAGCGCCGCCTTTATGGCCAGCTTCATGATGCCCGGCATCAGCCAGGCCAGTTGCCATTGCGATTCTTTGCCGAATGGTCGGCGATATATCAGGCCTTGGGTACTAGAGACCTTAAAGGACAGTTGGCTGCTGGCCTTCTCATTCTTTCTACTGTCTGCAACCAGGGTTGCAGAGGGTATTGATACGTCAGAAGCACGCCTTATGGCGACCGAGAGACGTTACCCTAGCGGCGGAGCGACTATAGGAGCTCCGCACTGACCGAGACCGATTACAGAGCGCCTTAGAGCGGACGTCTGAGACGCCGGATCGCGTATTTGTCGCCGAGCCGTTAGCAAAGAGGATGCGTGTCCAGATATAAGAACCTGCTGTTTATAGAGCTATTAGCGAAGCGACGCCTAGAGAAGTCAGACCAGCACTGCGCTATCTGTCTTAAGAAAGGTCACGATACAGATGATTGTTATCGTAACAAGATATGCAATAAGTGCAACAAAAAGGGGCATATTGCATCAGTCTGCCGCGCGCCAAGAGCAACTACAGCGACTGCAACAGTAAACGCAGTAACAGCTAGGTTCCCCGCACGTCAGATCAAAGTAGACTCATCAGACGAAGGATAGTGATCCGCCAGGCCTCGGCGATAGACTGCCAAGTGGTTAGCAATATACTGCTAAAGTGGCGATGAGGTTCAATTCCTCATGAGAGGATACAAAAGAGCGATCAATAGATACAGTCAACAGCATCCGACGTGGCAATAGCAAAGGCACCCAATGTGGCGATAGCAGAAGAAAGCACCCACATATGGCTATGACCAGAGCATCCACCTGCGGCAATAGCTTATCAAGCGCCCGGCGATTGACTAATTGCCCTCTAGATACACATCACGAGTCAAGTCTACGGGTTGAAATCCCTTTACCTGTCGATTGGTGAAAGCTTGAGGAGCACCCATCTGACGAATACAACAAACAAATGAACACTTCACGATCGGCAACAGCTCGCGGAGCGCCCGGCGAAACAACGGTTCAAATTCGACAGCAAGCAATGACAAGAATCCATCCATACCCACGATCGGCAACAGCCAAAGAGCACCCGACGATAGGAGTACGGCCTGGGACCAGCCCTTTAAAAAGGGGGGGCAATTGTAAGGATATCCTGGGCCAAGGGGCGGGATGCCCATGGATACGATAGGCGAGCCTCGGCGATACGTCGGCCCCGGCCGGATTAGTCATATACAGACATAAACCCCCTGCGTGGCCAGACCAGCAGGGAGAAGTCAAGTTGAATTCTTACAACATACCTACACCTATTATCTATTATCGTGATATTCATCCATTGCTCTCCCTGACTACTGCCCCCTAGGCAATCCCCTTACAATTTACTAGATCTAAACCCTATTAAATATTATTAGAGGATAATAAAGAATAACCTAAAAAGACTATACCTAGAAGTATTCTTCCTTAAGAAAAACAAATTAGATACAGGGTTATTTAAAGAGTAAATTATAGCAGCATAAGAGGCTATCCTATAAGAGAAAATTAAGGTACTAATATACTCCCTGTTATAGTAATTAGAGGTAGTAGTTAGAGTATAGGGATAGTATATATAATACTAAAGAGGAAACTTACTACTTTAATTTAACTATAGTATTACTATATTAATCTAAAAGTTACTAGTTTTCTTGCTAGGTAAAGTAAGGAGGTGAAAATGTTGGTGGTTGGGAATTTAGCGGGGGTACCAAGACTTCTGGCACCCCACTGTAGAGATGCAATGCACCCATTCGCGCTTGCGAGCCGCTCGGCCCTTCCGATACCTCAAGAGGTTGTCCTCCCCATCGTCTTTCTCATTCGTCGTATTGCGGAGCGACAGCGTCGTGGCCACGTCGCCCAGAGCTAGCGCCGCCAATCCCCGCCTCAATATCTTATGTTGGTATACGGGAGCTACCACCGGTGCATATCAGCCCTAAAATGCCAGGTTCATGAGCTTGGTCGATAAGCGTGTGGAGGTGGGGAGCTGCTTTGCTTGTGCGGTGCGTCGTTGCTTGGCTTTCCATGCTAGGGAGCTATTTAAACTGGCGATATATCTTCCTGAAATCCGACTGAGTGGGTGCTTTTCAAGTCAGCTTCTCCTTGTTTGCGTGACAGTCTTCTCAACCCGGCTCAACGAGACGTCTTTGATTCCGGCTCTCCTAGGTCATCAGACCTCAATCTTAATACAATGGCGACCTACTGGTGACCCCCCACCACCCGTACCCCCTCCCTTGCCATCTGGCAAGCGCAACAAGAAGGCCCCCCAGCAGATTCTCTCCGACTTCTGGGATAAGTTCCATTCAAAGTACCCCGGGAAGGTGACATCCATCTTCCCCCGATCCCTTTATGCCTCTCTGCTCCCCGACTTTCAAGCCCGGGGCGCCTCGTCTACCCGCAACGCCCAAGAATCCTACGAAGCCGCCGCCCGCGAATGTCGTGAGAAGGTGAAGCGCATCGTCCGCGAGTGCGACCGAACGAACGAGAAATTCACCGATCCAGACTTCGATATTGAGCGTGACCCCTACAACAACTGCCTCAACGGCCTTGTCCGCGACTCAGACTTTGGTCCTGGCAGCGGCGCGGCTGATGCCGGACCCAATGTGAGCAGCTGGGATATCAAGAACAGCTTCGACACTTTGACTGCTGCTCAGGTCTTGGGGCCCAACTCCACCATTCCCATTGACCCGGTCGTGGTGAGTCGCTTCCTGGGGACCAGCGATGATATCTGGAACCCTTGTGCCAGTGCGAGAGACACCTCGGGGGCGAGAGCGGGACTAAGATCAGGTCCTGTCAAGGCCTCCAAGCGTCAGGGTGTCCGGGGAAACGAGTGGTATAACCCGGGCTCCATTCATCGTGTCGACTGGATCTTTGATTCGCCTCAGTTTACAGTCAATGGCTATTCCTCCTCCGATATCAAACAGGGCGCCGATGGCGACTGCTGGTGGCTCGCGGCCGTCGCAACGATTGCGCACCGCAAAGACCTCATGCACAAGGTTTGCGTTGCGCGCGACGAGGAGTGTGGCGTTACGGGTTTGTCTTCCAGCGAGACGGCGAGTGGATCTCGACCGTCATCGACGATAACCTCTACCTCAAGGAATCAGACTTGACTATTATGGCGACGTCTACGACGCCAGCGGCAAGAAGGCCCGGCTGCATCGCAAACGCAACCAGACGGGATCCGACGCTTTGTACTTCGCCCGCTGCGAGGACCAGAACGAGACCTGGCTGCCGCTGCTCGAAAAGGCCTATGCCAAAGTCCACGGCGACTACGAGGCCATCTCGGGCGGCTGGCCCGGCGAGCGGTCGAGGACATGACGGGCGGCGTCACCTCGACGATTGCCACGAACCGGGTGCTTCGGAAGGACAGGCTCTGGAAGGAGCTTGTCAACGCCGATGGCGAGTTTGTCTTTGCTCTGGCCGCCATGGGCACTGGCTGGGACTGGCAGAAAAGCGGTCTTGCACTAGGGCATGCGTACTCCATCCTCCAATCCCGAGAAGAGGTGGACGAGGACGGTAAGAAGGTCCCGCCTCGTGCAAATCAGGTGAGCCTTCATGTAAGCGTTGGAGGTTGTGAACACATGCTAAACGACGTGTCTCCTGCTAGAAATCCCTGGGGCGAACGATCCGACGGCGGTGTCGGCGAGTGGAATGGCCCGTGGTCTGACGGCTCGAAGGAGTGGACGCCGTACTGGCTGAAGCGGTTAAGCCACACTTTCGGCGACGACGGCGTCTTCTGGATGTCGTACGAAGACATGCTGTCGACGTTCATGTACATCCACCGCACCGCCTGTTCGACGAGAAGTGGACCGTCGTACAGCAGTGGACCCTCGGCCAACATCTCGTGGGTGACGGGCTACCTCCAGACCAAGTTCGTCGTCGAGGTCAAGAAGTCGGGCATGGTCGTGATCGTTCTCACGCAGCTCGACGACCGATATTTCCATGGCTTCGAGGGCCAATTACTGGTTCGAATTGCACTTCGTCCTACAAAAGGCTATTCCGAAAGCCGCCGACGACAAAGCCAAGGAGGGCGAGAAGAGCAAAGACGCCCCCGAACCAGAACAGATCTGCCGTGTCCGCCCTGTGCACAAGTGGGAGAACCGCTCCGTCAGCTGTGAAGTCGAGCTGGAGCCGGGCGTATACGAGGTCCTCCCCAAGGTGACGGCCACGCGCCACCATAATGGCGACGCCGCCAAGCCCGTCGAGGAGGTCGTCAAGGAATATGCAGAGCGCAACCCGCAGAAGCTGCGGCAGGTCGGGCTGCAGTACGACATAGCGCACGCCAAGGGCGGCGTGCGAGACGAGGACGAGCTGATTGAGAAGAAGAAGCTCGAGGCGAAGAAGAAGAAGGAGAGCAAGAAGGCCAAGAAGAAGAAGAAGCAGAGGAGGGCGCTCAGCGTCGCGGCCAAGGCACTCGAGGAGTCAGCCAAGGTCGTGTCGGACCTCGCCAACGAGGGGAAGAAGACCGAGGAGACCAAGACGGAGACAAAGAAAGAGACCAGCCAGACAAAGGAAGAGAAGGAGAAGGAGAAGGAGAAGGACGGTGACTGGACGAGGTCAAGGAGTCCGACAAGGAGTCCAGCAGCAGCCAGAAGTCTGCTACCACGGACGACAAAGCCAGCAGACCTGACTGATTCCAAACCCGGTGACGGACCCGCGCCAGAGCCCAAGAAGGACGACGAGAAGAAAACCGAAGAGAAGGCAGAGGAGAAGAAGGATGAGGGTAAGGAAGACGCTTCCGGCGTCGAGGAGGCGAAACCGGCCGAGGCGTCCGTCGCGCCCGCGCCGGCCACCAAAGAGGAAGAGGCTCCCGCAGAAGCGCCAGTCGCGGAAGGAGAGGACTCGGGCTCAGACTCGGACTCTGACGCTGATTCCGTCGTCGAGGATGACAGCGAGGAGCTCCCCGGCGTACCGTGGAACGCTGTATGCGTGCTTGGCCTGCGGGTGTACGCCCAGGACGCGGAGGTCGCCATCAAGCTAGTCAAGCCCAGCGACGAAGAGGAGGCAGCGAGTTTGACTGTTGACGGGGAGGCTGCCGGGGCTACTGCGTAAAGGGGATCTATAATGATGTTATGATTAATACGACTTTGATGGAAATGCTGGGCGCCACTTCTTATTAGCTATGCAGTTGAAAATACAGAGTTGTAGCCTAACGAGGGATGGAATATCTTGTGCCTTGATGTCAAGCAAGTCTGGATAAACGTTTCCCAAAGATGTTTCTAACAGTCACTCCCCATTCAGATCCCGAAAGAGAACAATACCAACTCATATATGGTCTCCATTGACGACTTGTTCGCTACAAATAGACCGAAGACGGGATAGCTGTCTCGAAAGCCTAATCACAAGCCCCCTGAAGAGAAATAGGACGAGGACTCGATTTCCTTGCGGAATATCAAAAGCTTCTCTGGTCTTAGTTGAGGCAGAAAAGCCCACTGTGACAGGATTGGGATCACACCATTGCCGCTCTTCCATGTCCTTCTTCAAGCTGAGGAATAGATCGGTTATGGGCCTGAGAGTTGCCACCACAAAACAGGACTCAAAAGCAGGTATTCATCAACCAATTTCCTTCCCATCGATTCGTCGGTCAAATTCAAGATATATACTTGCTGTGCATGTTTCATGATGTATGTTTGTAAGGATTGCCGCCAGCTCCTATCAAAATACATCCAATTAAAGCCGGGCTTCCCCACACAAGATTACGACTATACTACGTGTATGTGAATGCTCTCGACATGCTTCGAACAAGACACCCATGTCCAGAACCCTCAACAAGATCAAAGCTCTGCTTTCTTTCCTGTGGTCACCAGTCCTTGTTTGTTCCAACAATGATAACCAGTTAATTGTAAGGGAGTAGAAATAAGCAGAGCGGGAGGTCAATCACGAGAAAAAAAGAAAAGAAAAAAAAACCGTGGGTTGAGGGGAAATCTGCTTGCTCCCAGGGGGAGAAAGACAAAAAGCTTAAGCAATGCCAGCAATACTCACCACACAATGGGTACGGCCGTTTGATGGGCGCCCTCCCGCGCTCCCGGGAGATCTGGGGGTGGTTCCGTAATCTCCATCAAGGGTTGGTGACGACAAAAGTCCTGTTGCAGGTCAAACACAACAGCCAACGCCCAGAGATCGGGGAACCACAAAAGAAGGCCATGCTGGTTTTCATGAAGAGAGCCTAAACTGCGGATCTGCTTCTTGTTCAACCTTTCAGTCAGCATGATCGCGATCCTCTCACAGAAGTAACCCAGCGGGTTCGTTCCGGGAGTGTGAGGGCTCCTCTCGAGCCAGATGAAGCGAAGGACGGATTTCACAGAAAGGAAAGGAGGGGGAGAGGGGGCCAAGTAAGATCACCCCATCACCATTGACTTCTGATACTGGCTCAGGTTAGCCGTCAGATACACAGACGAGTGCCGAAAAGGGCCGTCGAATAAGCCACGAGCAAAAGAAGAGAAAAAATAAAATAAAAAAAGACTGGGGGGGATCAAGACTGCGGACCGAAACCGCCGGTATACACCCCCTCCCCCCCTTTCAAAGTCTCCGGCCCTTTAGCGTACCGTCTCTCTCACGAATCTGGGACATGACACATGGTGAAAGCGTTGTGAGCCCGTTTTGCCTCGAAATTTGTTATTTCTTCTACAACCTCGAAAGAAGCAGAAAAAAAGGTCCCGCCGCTGGTCTCCCAGGCATCTCCCTGGGCATCCCCCACCGCGCTCTTGGTATCTCCTCCTTCCCACGGTCCTCTTGGCGGCCAGCAAACAACATTAAACCCCATTCTCCCCCATCCCCCGGCTGAGTGGGTTTTAGCACCAACAAGTCTCACATGAAGGCTCTTCAAACAGGTGTCGTAGCACGACGTCAGTGGGCACCAGAGAAAAAGGAGCGTCAAGTCTAACCTGGTCCCCCTCCGCACCCCCCCGTCCCCTCCGGAAGCCCCTTTATCAAACATGAGATCCTGTCACCCCAAGGAAAAACGGTCTTGACAGCGCCTTTAGCCGTCCGCTCCAACAGCCAGACGACCACCCTAAGCCCTCGCCCACCTGATGCCTGGCGACGACCGCCTCGATCTCCGCCACCAGCTCCCTCTTCCTCTCCTCAGAACACCAGCTCCCCTCGACGGCCCCCGTCGCGATGACCCGCCACTCGTCGACGCTCAGCCCAAACGCCTCCTGCACCGCACAGTAGTTCTCCAGGATGTACCCGCCAAAGTAGGCCGGGTCGTCGCTGTTGATGCTGAACCGCACCCCGCGGTCGAGGAACGTCCTGATAGGCATCTCCCGCATGTCCCGCACCCCGCGCAGTACGACGTTGGACACTGGGCACAGGCTCAGTAGCGTCCGGTTCGCCGCCAGCCGCGCCATCAGCGCCTCGTCCTCGGCCGACCGCCGGCCGTGGTCAACACGCTCCACGCCCAGGTCGTCGATTGCCGAGACGACGTACCCCGCGGGCCCCTCCTCTCCCACGTGCGCTGTGCGCCGGACCCCCGCCTCCCGGGCCGCGTCGTAGACGGCCGCGAACATGCCGGGCGGGTAGGGCGCCTCGCTGCTCGACATGCCCAGCCCCCGCGATGGTGCCATCTTGAAAGTGGCCGGCCTCCGCGCTTCGACGAACATGCGCATCGCCGTCCTCGACGGGCAGTGGCGCAGGAGGCACACGATGTACTCGACCGTCATCATGAAGTCGGCCTCGGCGCGGCGGCGAGCCCGCCGCAGGCCCTCGATGACGGTCTCGTAGGCCACGCCCCGGCTGGTGTGGGCCTGCGGGTCGAAGAAGACCTCGGCGTGCCGCACGTTTTGTGAGTGCGCCTTGGCGAAGTAGGCGTACCCCAGCTCCTCGAAGTCGGCCCGCCGTCAGGAGGACGGAGAAGCCGATGAAGTAGTATTGCAGGAAGTCGTCGAGCGAGGTGAAGTTGCGGTACCGCTGGTAGAGGGACTCGACGGACGCGAAGGCCGGATCCCTGTCGACGGCAGGGGGATGCCGTTCTGTGCGGCCAGCTGGAACAACAGCTCGGGCCCCAGGGAGCCTTCGATGTGGATGTGGTGCTCGCACTTGGGCAGATCGACCAGAAAATCGTGGAGGCCGCCCTTGCACATGTTGGGCCGCTATACCTATGGGGGTGTGTATGTGCGTTGTATGGGTGTGCGTGATGTGTGTGTGTGTGTAAGAGTTGCCAGAGGAGTATGGAGGTGCAGACAGACATGTTTCAACAGGAAAGTCTGCCTAACACAGACGGTCGTTTTTCCAATGTCCCTTTTGTCGTTCACGACCAAAAATAGATCTCGGAGACCTTCTGGAAGACTTCGAAAAGGATGGGCGCAGGGCTAAGCACCTGCCCACCAAACCTTCTCCTCATCCTTGCCTGTCGTGTCATTGGAAATTCAAATCTCACGTTCCGGTTTTTGGGACCGAGTCGGTCCGCATACCTATGTACCCCGTATCGTTGGGTTACATGATCCTCCGTTTCCCCCTCTATTGAGCGCCGTCGGCGAGCGCCGTGTCGGGTAGATTGGCGGAACGCAGCGAAGTGAGACCATCGGGCCCGCGTTAGCCGCTAGTAGCCTCTGTCCGCGGATGGATGACACCGAATTATGCGGTTCTGCCAATCCTTTTCTTTCCTTTTCCGTTCAGGGTTATCTACTAAGCCCGGCCTCTACGTCTTCAAGGGATCGTCTTTTGCGGGCATCCAAGACAGTGACGGTAGTCACCATTGGCGCCGGAGCAACAAGCGGTTCAAAAACGTCCATCATCGGACCGGGGGGGACCCGGTATTCCGAAGGGAGGGGGGCGATTCGATTGCCCAGTATCAGGTTCCCCTGACCAAGAAACTTCCCACACCACACCTTTAGAGAGGGGTGAGAAAGAAAAAGAAAGAAGAACAACAAGAAGCCTCTCCAGCCGAAAGGAAAAAAAAAAAAAAAAAAAAACTTACCCCTCTCATCCCTCTTTTTGCATCTGGCCCAGTTTTTCCCGGTTCTTGACGCCTGCGGCATTAAACGCACGACCAGCGTAGCCGTCGAACGACAGGATGGTTTGAAATATCCATGTTGAAGCGGGCTAAGAGTAGCATCGGCACCAGGGGGGGGATGGAGAGGAGAGAGAGAGAGAGGGGGGGGGCGATATTGGACGAATATGACCTATGACAAAACAAGCACTGCAGGATTAAGCTCTACGCCCATTCTCTTTCCCTTCCCTTGCGCGCGCGTGTTATTGCGGTGTCAATGTCGCGCATTCCAGAATTCGAGGGCTGGGCTGGCTACCACTGAAGCTGAGGAGAGGGGGGAAACAACCGTCTCAATGAGATCATACCGTCCGTTCCACAGCCCTCGAATGTGTGTCGATACCGGAGATGGAGCGGACCGGGGCGGGGGACGGGTTACTGCTTGCCGAGGCAGCAGGTCGGAGCGCACGACGCACGAGAAGGAAAAGGAACGCGATTAGAATTAGTACGGCTTTGACAAAAACATCAGAAGACCGTCCGTGAATAGCATCCTTTTCCCCAGACACCAGATGAGAAACGGCTAGATTAGGCGAGACGATCAGGCACAAGGCACAAGGTTGCACATCCATCCACCTACACACACATACATACTTATCTGTACACGCTCAGGCTCATTTATGACAGCCCCATTACTTTAAGACTGACAGCAGGTCCAAACGGTTGCCATAGACGGCGTCCATACCATCGGAGGAATGGGCGGGGGTCTACAGCGGTCCGGTAACGGTCAGCGCCGTTGGATCTCGGAAGCCACCCAACTGGTTCGCGCATCCAATTGCACTGCACCATTGCCGCTGCTGGCTAAACCGATCTGCCGTGTCTGACGGCTCCAAGGTTCGAGGTCTCCATAGGAAGAAAGTCTCGAGAATCAAAACCCCCCTCCTACCTTCTTGCTGTCGCCGACTTGCCCCCTTCCATGACACAAAGGGGGGAGGGGGCATGCCGCTCACAGCCCAGTATGAGCTGTTGCTTTTTCTTGTTACCGAGGACGTCGAACGCGTGAAAAACTAGGCGTTCGCCTCCCTGAGTGGTCTCTCGCTGGTGAGCCAAGGGACGAAAGAAGGTGGCGCCATTCCTTCTTTCAAGGCCGATATATTCAATGATCGGGGGCCCAAGGAGGGATGATCCCAGAGCCGATTTCAACGTCGACTTTGCGTCTTGAAGGAGGATAGCCGATCACAGATCCCAGTGGTGTCTGACGGAAGTGCGGGGGGGGCGGTACGGATCAGGGAAGAAGGGAGCGGGAGAAGAAGGAAGAAAAATCCCACTATAGACCGGGGTGGATTTCGGTGGTC
>JAHSQG010000069.1:0-32619 GCA_020631755.1 Colletotrichum sublineola | reverse complement strand
AGATGCATCAAGCGCAATATTGGGCACCTCTGCCACGACGAGCCGCGCGACCCCGATTCCAAGAAGACCAAGAGCTCGCACGCGCCCTCCGCCGCCGACGAGTCCGAGACGACGCAATCCGACGTCGCGCGAAGCTCCATCGACCAATCCGCGACTGGGGCCATGGGCCCGCCGCCCCCATTCGAGAGAAAGGCGTCCTCCTTTGGCGCTGCTGCTCTGGGCCAAGGGAACCCCCTGCAGCTCGTATCACCGGGCTCTATCTCTGGCATGACGGGAAACGGCAGCAATATGAACCAATGTAGGTCCTGGCTGGCTCCTGTTTGACCCCTCTCCGATAGTCCGTCTTGACCGGGTTCTCTCGTCTTGCTGGCATGCGGCTGCGCTTCCCATTTGAAACAACACAAGAGAAGAAGAACAAGTATCATCAGAGGAACGGAAGCTAACGCGATGCGCCCCGCTCTGACAGTCGCCGGATTCTCCGACGCCTGGTTGACGGCCCAGAACCACTACCACGATATGCAAAGCTACCACCCCAGCTACATGATCGCCCCGAGGTCACGCACGAGTTCAACTTGCTGAACGACTTTTTGCAAACGAGCCTGCTCGATGACGGCGGCATCCTCTCCGACGAGTCCCAGAACAGCCCCGCGTTCAGCAGGACAGCGGGCGCCAACGACATGCTGCCGGCGTTCGGAAACCAAGGCAGTAACAACAGGGCAGCCGGTGCCGCCAACAACGGGAATGCCCTCTCGCAGATGCTGCTGCCGCAAAACCCCGAGTTTGGCCAGGCGGCGTCGCAGCCCGGCAGCGTGCCCAGGGCGAAAAGGACAAGGCGCGCGAGTACTACCTCCAGGCAGCCGATCCGTCTGGCAACGACACCCCGAGGAGCGCATGGACCGCGTGTTGAAGGCCAAGTACGAGGCTGGACTCCTGAAACCATTCAACTATGTCAAGGGATATGCACGGCTCGGCACCTACTTGGACAGCCACATCGCGCCGTCGTCTAAGCAAAAGATCCTCCGGACCATCGACCGCTTCCGGCCCAAGTTCCGCGAAAAGGCACAGGCTCTGACCGACATGGAGCTTCTCTACGTCGAGATGTGGTTCGAGAAGCAGCTCATGGAGTATGACCGCGTGTTTGCCAGCATGGCGGTTCCGGCATGCTGCTGGAGGAGGACTGGCGAGATCTTCAGGGGCAACAACGAGATGGCGGAGCTGTTGCACGTCCCAGTCGAGAACCTGCGGGATGTACGTTTGAAACCTGCTCGGAGTTGAATTGGCCTGAGGGCTAACCATATAATAGGGCAAGATTTCTCTGCACGAGATCCTCACGGAAGAGTCGCTCGTCCGGTATTGGGAAGAATTCGGAACCATCGCTTTCGACCCCGCTCATGACACGCTGCTCACGGCCTGCACGCTCAAAAACCCCGACGACAAGGCGACGGACCCGGTGGTGAACTGCTGCTTTTCGTTCATGATTCAACGAGATAACCACAAGCTGTGAGTTAGGCTCTCCGCACGCATTTTATTTTTGTTTATTTTCCGCCCATCAGAACGCCGGTACTGACAGAGTCGTGTGTGCAGCCCGACGCTCATCATTGGTAACTTCTTGCCCAACGATCCTGCTCGCCCATAATCTATTGCATTTCCCAAGGTTGAGGACTCGGAGATGGAGTCAGAGATGACAAAACAAAAGGGATTGGCGCCATTTGGATACCAGAGCATTGTTTTTGATTTCTTCTTTCTGGATCAGCTGCATCATCAAAGTCATCCACTACGCTCGGGCGCAAGTGAAAGTATTATATTTTACGCGTAGTATCGGATGTCGGGACGGACGGGTCTCCGGCCCGCTATTTATTGTCTACGGGACCGGCGGTGGCCGGTTCCAATCGCCCCACATCCAGCTTCCGGTACTCGCGAGGAAGGAGCATTCCCATGTGCCTTCCATGGACGATACGGCACTCGTCATGTTCAAATTACATCTCTTGTTCTCTCCATTACCTACTTATTCATCCCCCTCTAGATGTGTCGGATTCACAACCGGATAGAATCGCACCGCTTGCTGTCACTGGTTTGGCCGCTGTGATTACCGCATCTCACGAACTTCTTCCGTTTGGTGCTCTCTCCTGCCGCTTTCGGGCACAATGCCCCCCATGGCTCGCTTACCCTCTCCCAAGAGCGCTCAGCCTGACAAGTCTACGTCCTTCATAGGTTTGCTTTCTTGCGAAGCGTAGACCTCGGAGGAGCGGCTGATGCGTATCTGCAGCCTTCTCGCAGGCACTCTTGAAACGCCTCCCGTCTGCCAACGACCCGCCGCGATCGACTCGCTGCTCGCCGAGCTGAAGCTGCAGCTGGAGACGATTGTCAACTTGCACACGGCCTCGAGGGCAAAGTCCCAACGGGGGAGAGCTGGACAGGAAAGGGACCGAGCTATGGAATGTCTGCACCAGACTGCGCCGCAATGAAGTTCCAGGCGCGCCGCCGACAAGAGGAAAGCTCATATTTCGGAGCAGGGCCTACGCATTCTTCATGATTACGGCTGCGAGGGACGCCGCTACCGGTGCGAAGCCGCAAATGGTGGACGTGGTGCACCTGGCGAAGCTAATGCTCAAGGCTGGGAGGATGTGCATTAGTCCGTCATTATCCTGATGGACTTTGTGGTCACGACGACTGACTGTGCGACAGACGACGAAAGCATCAGGGCCAGTACTAGCACATGAAGCTAGCCAATGCATCTTCACGAAAGGAGCGGGATACGTCGCGGCTCTGGGCGAGCTACAGAAGACAATGCTGGGACCTGACGACTTGGCAGAGTTCAAAAGTCTAGAGTCGGAATACTACATACTCCGCACGGCGCTGGTATGTCACACGCACTCGCCGAGACGTACGACATCTGAAAGCTGACCGCTTAGGCCTGGAAAGAGGATAACCTTGCTGTTGCCGAGTTCATGTACGACAAGGGCCACCTCGAGCCGCAGTCTCTGGACCCAGGCTCCGCCGAGAAAATGACTGAGGTCCTCTTTGAGATGGGAAAAGACCTATCCAAGAAGGGCAACTCCCCATCGCGGCGCGGTGGCTTGAGCGGGGATACAACGTCATCAACGCCCAGGACCTGGAGCGCCTCTCTCGCGACGCCATCGAGCTGCGCCTCGCCGTCTGCCAGGCTCTGGTCCATGCGCTTCTTGGGATGGACACGCCGGACGCCTCTCAGAGGGCGCTCGGGCTGGTCAACTACGTCGAGGCCGAGGTCGGCGACAAGCCCGTCGCGCTGCTACTCCGCCTCGAGCTCCTGCAGAAGGCGCCAGCCGAGGTCTTCGACGTCGAGGCCTACGCCAGCGTTCTACGGCGGATGGTGCGGACCTTCACTTTCTCCGAGGCGCATTTCAGACTTCTCGTGCACCACGCCGGAAGCTGCACGACAAGAGTCCGACGCAAGCGACGGACGTCGTGGACGGATGCTCGGGGGCACTGTCGTCTCCTCGGGGCGCGACGAGTGGATCGAGAGACTAGTCCTCTTGAGGATCTGGATGGAGACGAACCAGAGGGATAGCATGAGGGCCGTCGAGGGGCTGGAAGCTGTCTTGGTGGGGCTTCAGGATACCCTGGAGAAGCCTCTCGGGGCTTCTGCGGCGGTTGGAGCGTTAACTGTTAGTTTAGTTTCGAACTTGAGAGAGCTTGAAAGGTAGCTAACACTTGAACAGCTGCTATGGAAGAAGATCGAGGTCAACTACAACCAGGGCCACTTCGACTTTGCGGATGGCTGGTGTCAGATTGCGCTGCTGCCCCTTTTCCAGAACGGCGGGCCTGCGAACCGGTCAAGACTCGGCAGGTGCGCAGTACCTCCCCGGCTGTGATGGATTTGACCATACTGATGGCCGCAGGAAGCTCATCCTTTGCGCCCTGGGTCAAAATGACACCGAGAGAGCGCGACAAGTCTTCCACAACATGGCGGAGACGGCGCAGAACGAGCCGATGACGCGGTACCTGATGTACAAGGTCGCGCTCCGCTCGGCAGACCGCGAGCTGGCGGCGGAGTGTCTTGAACCAATTGGTGCTGCGGCGGAAAAAGAGCCCGACTTCCTCTATGCTTGCGTCTTGGAGGCACAGCAGGCTGGGGATAGGGTATGCGCGATGCAGGCCATGAAGCAGCTGGCCGACAAAGTTGAGTTCAGCGAGGCGTCTCCCGTCCACCTCCCCGCGCTCCTGCGGTGCAACATCCGGCTCGCCGTCTCGATCATGGAGGGCGAAAAGGACCGCGGAAGACAGAAGGCGGCGATGGAGGAGGTTGTCACGCTGTTTGAAGGAGGTGAGTGGGCCGCCACCGCTTGCTCGCTCTCGCATCCTGGTGTTGGCCGTGGTTGACAAAAGCATACAGCCTCCAAAGCGGTCCAGCGCAACCCGAACGGTAAGGACACCAACCGGCTTTTCACGGTCAAGGAACTCGACTGGTTTTGTCAGAACGCGTACAACCTCGGCCTCAAGCACGTGGACAGCTGGGACCTCGAGCAGCTCGTGCGCTTGTACGACGGCTGCCTTGCCATCGCGGCGCACTACCCCGCGGACCTGCCCGTCGAGGCGGCCGGCGACCTGGCTTTCCGGACCATGTTTTGTCACTTCGTCTCTGCAGCGGCGCTCGTCTCCCTCGCGCGCGCCGAGGACGGTACCGAGCGGCGGCTACAACGCTACCTCGTCGCACGGCGACACGTCAAGTCCTACGGCGACACGCTAGAGGCCCGGGTGGGCGCGCTGGACGCGCGGCTCCAAGCCGACCTCGTGGCGAAGCTGGCGACGCTGACCGTGTTCGACTTCGAGGCGGCAGTGGCGCTAAGGCAGTACGACACCCTCGGGTACGTCGTCCGCGCGGCCAAGACGTGCCGGGACGTGAACGCGCTCAAGGCCATGGGCGACATTGCGCTGCGTGGCAAGCTTCCTAGACAGGGTGAGCCTTCATTTTCGTTCTTCTCTTCTTTTCAACCCTCTTCGCGGTATTCCATGGACTTTCTTGCGTGATGGTGGACCAGGTTAACAAGTGCCCGCCGCTGCAGAGCTCTACTCGACGCTCGGCATCATCGTCAACGAGATCTAGGAACTTGAGAGGATGAAGGGTGACCGGCTGGCAAAGTACATCCGATGCATGTTCCACGCCGTGCTGCCGCTCGACGCGGCGCTGGGGCAGAGGCTGATGAAGCAGGCGATCGACGTGGCGAGGGATTCCTGCGGTGTATGTCCCCCCCCCCCCCCCCTAGTGCCCCCCTTTTATCCCTCCCTTCCCTCCCTCACTCATTTGAATCCCAAAACCTCCTCCGCGTATTCTTTTAGAGGATCAGGTTACTAACGTGACGTGTCGCACACCAGGGCTCGCACCCGTTTCCGCCGAAGAGCTCGAGTGGCTCGTCACCGTGTCCTTCAACCAAGCGGTAGATGCGTACAACGTTCAGCAAGACGGCGATGTGCGCGAAATGGGCTGAATTGGCGATTAACCTCGTGCAATACGCCGACGACGGCGGCGGTTTGGAGGCAACGGTGCACAAGAATTGGGCGGAAATGAAGCTCTGAGTCACCGCGAGCCGACCATCGGGGGAACCTGCGAGAGGTGCAGTGAGGTTCTCATACACAATGCAGTTGTCTTAGCTCGGGGTGGGACGTACCGGTTATAAATAGACTCAATAATGTCGATGGGGCAGGAATGAGAGTGTAGAAACGGAACATAGCAAGGTAATTGTATTCTTCTTCTACCTACACGCGGACAAGCCGTTGTCCCCTATCTGGGTCTAGAGCGCATCACACAAACAAAAAGCCGAAATGCCGTATAGAACACACTTTATATTGCCATCTGAGGCGGAACACACCCACCAGCCTGCGTTACCCCTGACCCGTCCACCAACCTGTCCTAATCTGCCCTAACCAGCCCGACCTCCCCTTACCCGCGGCTGCCCGCCCGTCATGTGCGTCGTGTCAGTCGTTAACCTCGTACCGCATGTGGCCATTCTTGCGACAGCAGCCCACAAAAGGTTTAGCAGATGGCATGCGTTTTGCCTGTCTTACCCTGTAGGGAATGCTTTTCTTTCTGCAGGCCCACTGGGTTAGCCGACATCTCGTGTATGCCTGAAAGAGGGGGGGACAAACTCTGAATTTTGGGTGGTTGTGGGTGGCCTTTGAGCTTCTGAGGTGGTGCTTGTGGATGAAGTCCTGCTGGCGCTGGACGCTGGCGCGGTCCATCTGCTCAAGCAGGCCCATGCACAGCTTGATGTCAGTGATGAGGGCATCGCAGCGAGCCTTGCTGAAGTCCTCACGGACGACGACACGGAGCATCTTGAGGTCGCCCGTCTTGGGCGCATGGTGTAAGCGGGGACGACCCAGCCGCGGACGCGGAGCTGGTGGGCGAGGGCGAACTCATCGTAGGTGCGCTCGTTGTCCTCGCCACGGCGACGTCGGGGAGGCGAAGGCGACAAGGGGAAGGCCCTCGCCGCCACCCTTGGACATGATGACGAAGCCGAGGACCTCGAGGGAGCGGGAGAGGTAGTCGGCGGTGCGGGTGAGGTTGGACATGATGGCGCGGTAGCCCTTCTTGCCGAGGCGGATGAGCTGGTAGTACTGACCAATGACCTGGGAGGCGCCCTTGGAGAAGTTGAGGGTGAAAGAGGCCTGGTCGGCGCCGAGGTAGTTGATGTTGAAAACGAGCTCTTGCGGGAGGAACTCGCGGAGCGCCAGACGACCAGCGACGCCGGGATACACTAGACCGTACTGCCGAGGTGTTAGTCAGAGCCGTTTAAGGTAATGAGTGGGGGTTTATGTTGCTGCTCATACCTTATGACCAGAGACGTTGATGGAGACGACGTTCTTGAGACGGAAATCCCACTCCAAGTTGGGTACAACAAAAGGGGCGACGAAGCCGCCGCTGGCGGCGTCGACATGGATGGGGACGTCCATCTTCTTTTCCAGCAGCAGGTCGTTGACGGCCTTGACATCCTCGTACTCGCCGGTGTAGGTGGTGCCGAGGATGGCACAGATGCCGATGGTGTTCTCGTCAACGAGGGCGACGGTCTCGGCAGGGTCAATGACGTAGCGGTGGGGTGCGCAGTAGACGAGCTTCTCCTCAACCTCGAAGTAGCGGGCCGCCTTCTCCCAGCACACCTGGACGGCGCTCGACATGACGATGTTGGGGCGGTCGGTAGGCAGCCCGGCCGCCTGGCGCGCGTTCTTCCAGCGCTTCTTCATGGCGAGCACGGCGAGCATGATGGCCTCGGAGGAGCCGACACACGAGGTGCCAACGGCTCCAACGCCCTCGCCGGCGCCCACGGGCGCGTGGAAGAGCTTGCCGATCATGGAGACGCAGCGGTTCTGGATGTCGGCGGACTGGGGATACTCTTCATAGTCGATAAAGTTTTTTGACGCTGCTTCCATCTACAAAGAGGGTCAGCATGCTGTATTTGCTATAAAGAAAGGAAAGGAAAAGAAAAAAAGAAAAAAAAAGGGGGGGGGAGGGTTGCAAATTACCATGAGCTTCTCGGCCTCTTCCTCCTGCGTTTTGGGTGGTCAGCATAAGTTGAGGGTAGACGGGGCACGGATGATGCCCACCATGTAGGTCGTTACGAAGGAGGCGAGGCTAGAATTGCAAGACAAGTCAGACAAACGGCATGCGAGACGGAAGGAGGACGAAAGGGGGGTTGGCTAACTTGAGCATTGGGTTGCCGTCTAGGCTGAGCTCGTCCTTGATCATGCGGTAGGCGACATCCTTGGGCATCTCGTTCTCGGGCATCTCGGTCTTGGGCAGGTCCTCGGCGGCGAAGCGGGAGCCGTAGACGCTGGTGGTAAAGCCGTCGGCCTCTTCGGCGAGCTGGAGCTGGACCTTGGAGAGCTCCTGCTGAGCCCTTTTGAGCTCGGCGGCGGTGTCTGAGTCTCCATGGTCGGAGCCCGAGTCCGGGGGCGTGTTGACGGTTGCGAGGTGGACCATTTTGGAAGAAAACAAGAACGTCTGTCTGATTTATCTATATCTATCAAGGGGATGGAGGGGGTTGCGTGTGCGTGAGTGAATGGGACGAGGTGAGGTTCAGAAAACGAGGTGATGGGCGGGTACGGGAGGGTGTTTATATGAGTTTGGGAAAACGGAGTGATGGAGGGCAAGGTCTGGCGAGGAGATGTAGGTCAGGAGTAAGCGTGAGAGAGCAACGGGAGGGGTAGAGAGAGAGAGAGAGAGAGAGAGAAGAAAAGAGGAGAAGAAATGGGGTTCACAACAGCAACAGGAGCAGAGCAGCAGCATCTGCTCTCTGCATTGGGAGCTCGGAAAGATGGCACGCAAAGGAAAAGCAGTGACAGCTAGCTAGCTGCAAGTCTACCTACCCACCTACCTACCTAGGTAGTTAGTTAGGTAGCTAGCTGCAAGTGGGGTGACGGAGCGAGCTCGCACCTCACACACTCCTTGCTCGCTATAACTCCCATTTCCACCCTCTTACACGCATGGGGCAAGGTGCGGTGTGGCTAGTACGTACCGCTTGAAGCCCGAAGACGAGGTCCCCACCTGCCCACCTACATCATCGACGTGAAGCCACATGCAGAGTCCTTGGCAGACAGTTCCGATATATATATATACTTTCCCGGGGAGACAAGGGGCAATGAATGGTAGGCCGAAGCTTCTGTAAATACCATGTATTCCGCAAAGTTGCTGAATTACCCAGCCGTGACACACACACGCACACCTCTCCCTTTCTGAGAATACGTTCGTGTTGTGTTTGTGCTCTCTGTAGCAGCTGCAAGCTTCGAGAAACCAAAAGAAAAAGAAAAAAGTCAAAACAAAAAGAAGAAAAAGGAGGGGAAGGATAATACCCGCAAAACAGAATAGACGATCCGACAGCACAACGAGACGACTTTGGGATGACTCGGCAGCTGTTTCGCCTGCTACAAAGCACCTTTTTTTTTTCTCGCGAGTCAACAACATTCCTCTCTAATTGAGCAACACACCAGGAATAGAGTGAGAGGGCGGCCTCCCTCTTCCATATTAACTTGACATTGTACAGGTACCATCATCTAGGGGTTCACGTCTATTCCAGGCTGCGGGACACAAGTCAACCCGCCCTCCTTCACTGAAGACGACTTTTCGCATCTTTTCCCCAGGTCCCAAGCCAACGCCATTAAAGCTTGGCACGGGTGGCATGTCGGGGCGGTCCACAGTTAGCTGCTATGTACACTAACACTAGCCCGCACTTGAGAAACCTCCATGTTTCGTCCAATCGTCAACCGTGCCGGCCTTCCGCACACATCGGCTTCCCCCTGCGAAAGGTGTCAATCGGTATGGTACCTACCTAGTAAGCAGATCAAGTACTGCGATAGACCTGGGACTGAGCCGGACACAGACTAGGTAAGGGGGGCCCGGCCTGGGTCGTGCCGACTTCCTCAGCTCCATCGCCCAAGTGCTCTCTCTCCGTAAGGTATCTATCTATCTATCCATCAACCCATCGCTGGCAATCAACCCCTCAGCCATTGAGCTCTGGATAAACCGGCTCGACCGTCAATGCCCAACATCTAGCACGGCCCGGGAAAACCAAACTCATCGAAAACCACTCCCCCCCCCACAGTCTTTCTACGTAAAACGTATCAGACGAAGGGACTCCCGTACGTCCATGGGGAACGCAGGCAAGAGGTATTAGTAGGCTGCCTGTATTTCCCTCACTCAATTTCTCCTTTGGTATCCAATGACATCACAACCACCTGTTCGCCCAGGTGTCCCGGTAATCATAAAAATCGCCTCACCGATCACCATGTGTACGCCCATCCAGCCAGACGCAGGAACTCGGAGGCAGGGAAAATCAACAGCCATGCCGTTTCTTCTTCTTCACCAAAAAAAACTAATCCCCCACCCACACGGCCCTTGCCGGCTGCACTCGACCGCCAAGACATGCCGTCCAATCCAAGGGTCCAGAACCCCCCCTTTTTTCCTTCGAGGCTTCCCAAACACCTCTGGGTGAACCAAACGAAGAACCTTCCCCTCCACCGCCTCACTCCCTGTGCCATGTGGCTCAGCTCCGCCCCAAAACGAAGCCACCACGCGGCCCGCCGATCGTGGTTCGACTTTCGAACCTTCCTCTGGTGAATGTCAACCCAACCGCCTCAACTCTCTCTTTCTCTCTCCCCCTCTCTCTCTCTTTCGGCCCATCTGCGTATTCATCCAAAAAAAATTAAAAAAATTCACAGCTCCTTCGGTTGCCTCTGTCGGCCCGTCTCGCCTCCGGCAGCCCAATCTAATGCTGCCCACCATTGGTTTGTCCGCCGCCCCTTTTGTAACATTGAGCCGAGAATGCTGGCAACGTGGCTTACCGAGCCATGACTATCGATCCCCAACCCGGCCCTGGGTTTCTTCTGCCTCGGGGCCTAGGTCTGTCTGCCGGGCCCGTCTGTCACATGTAGCGGCCATCCCGCTCCAAGAGCTTCGTTTCATATCAGACAGATTCTTTGTCTATTCCAGAAGAACTATAGTCTCTCTGGCGTCGCTGGTGCTGCTTTTTACCCCCAGTGACGAGGGACCTATGAATGTCTAGTCATACACAAGATGCAAATGCTTCGATGTCCGGCCTCTTCTTCCCAGGATCAAACAACGATATCTTCCCTTCCTCTCCCATTCCTTATCAATCAACCCTCTGTCGTGTCCATTGCCTCGCCCTGTGTCCTGGCCTTGGCGGCTGCAATCTTCTCCTCCCGCCACTTTTGAATCTTCTCCTTCAGCTCCGTGTGTGGGATCGCATCGTCCACCGTCATCGGTTGACGAGTGAACGGATCCTTGGGGTCCGAGAGCAAGTGCTGCACGATGGTGCCGCGGTCGACAATGTGCTTCGATGGCAGAATGACGGGATCCTTCATCAAATCGCCCATAATTGGGTCTTCGAACTCGGCGGGGATGTCGCCGAGGTCCAGCTCCGCCTGGTCCGAAATCTGCTTTGACTCCAGGAACTTGGCCTTCAGGCTGTTAAACTGCTCAAGCTCTTTGGCATCCTTCATGCTCCGCTTCGACAGGATGAAGCCCGCCTTGTCAAACACCTCGGGCTTGTATGAGCGCCCGTCCGACGCGACCGCGTCGATGAACGCCTGTGACGAGCCCAGGTTAAGGTAGATGTCGACAAAGTCCGACAGCAAAACTCGAGGTTGGAAGTGGTACTTTGTCGGGTTGTTCACCTTGAGCTGGCCCATCTTGGGGCCCGCCAACGTCTCCAAGTTGTAATTGAGCATGCTGGCCAGACGCTGCACGATTTCCGGCATGGTGAAGGCGGACGCCAGTGCCGACGTAAAGAGTTTCATCATTGCCAGTGTCTCGTTGGCAAGCTGCATGTATGAACCGGCCTGGCCCTCCAGGGCCTGCAGCTCTTCCTGCTTCTTCTCCCTGTCCTGTGCCGACAAGCTGTTGCCAAACTCCAGTTCTTGCTGCAACGTGTGGATTTTGGGAAATTTCGTCAGTGCCTCGTCGAGCACGTAGGTGGCGTCATTGAGCAGCAGGTTAACGAATTGAACAAAAAACTGTCGGTTGACCCTACAATTTGTTAGATACTAAGCTCCCCTCATCGTTCGGCTACAATAATCGAGGCGGCTCGAAAGAAAATGGAGTGAGACTGGTTGTGTTTGTGTGTGTTTGGGGGGCGGGATAGCCGGTTCTGGTCAACTTACTTGCTCTCTCTCGTCAACTGCTGCTTGTAAACGTCGTTACCCCAGACGCACTTAATGACTTGGAAGATCTCATAACGGATGTTGAATTTGTCGTAGAACTGGGTGTGTGCACCAGTCGATTCCGCCTCGATGTAGAACTTCATGAGCGCGTGCAAGAGATTTTCGTTTGCGAATTTTGATCCATAGAGCTGATCACCAAGAACTCCCTTCTTGAAGTGCATGAACGGCCATGTTCCAGAGAAAAGCAGAGTAACCAGAGAAGACTTAAGGTAGGGATTCTTGATATACTCGGACGAACGGAGGAACGCGATGCACAGCGCTATCATCTCGCTGCCAACAGCCGATGGCATGATTTGAGGAAGATATCTCTTTCGAGTTAGTAATGCTCCTTGTTTCTTACTTGATGCTGCCTCGAGATGAGAAGGGGTCCTGAACAAATCGTCCAGGGATGGATATCGTGACATGACAGGGTTCGTAACTCGGGTTCGCAAACCAAACTGTGACTTACCGATACACAAACTTGAAATTGTCCACCACGTCCTGAAGCGCATACTCTGGAAGACACGCAAAGGCTTCAGGCTCCTCGGCTGGCAGGGGCAGCTGAAGGTCCTTGTCAGGCGTGTAGTTTGTTTGGCTAGCCAGACGAAGCAACCAAACAGCCACGTATCGCATGAAACGAAGCGATAGCTCCTGCATCTTCTCGTCCAAGAACACGCCCTCAATGGCGTACTTCATCGCGATGGCCTTCTCCAGAACGGCTGTATGCCTTTTGAGTGTCAACTCGAACATGGCAAGTTGTGCAGGTTGCTAATGGATACGGGTCAACTCCGAAATAACTTATACAACATCCAAACCCGAACACGATGGCCGGAAAAAGGGAAAGACGCATGACTTACATTCTGAACCTTTGGTCGTTCGGCCTCCATAGCTGCAAGATGTTTCTCGTACCACTTAATATCACGCTCCAAGCTTTTGAGCTTCGAGTTTGTTGCTTCGCTACCATAGTGGTGCGCTGCAAGGGTCAAGAAAAAGACCTCAGTGATGAAGTTTGAGTTGCCTTCCACCTTCTTAGCATAGAACGCATCAGATGTCGACTGGTCAGCATTAAGCTTCGTCTCTTCCTTGATGTCGACGCGGGGGTTGCGCCGGAAGTATTCCACTTCGATTCTGTCAACCTTAGAGAATGTGGTATCCATAAAAGGTGAGCAGAACCGATCCAGGATGACAGTCAGATTCATCATGAAGCCATCTGAGGATACTTCCTTGGGATCGACCTGGAGCGCCCTACGCTTGTGGTTGGCGTTGATCGCAGCAGCAAACCAATCAAGAACCCGTGTCCGGGTATCAGTGTCTGCTCGGATGAAAGCATTGGCAATGGTGAAGAGTTCGTCCTGGTGAACTCGTAGAATGGCTCGCATGGCATCTTGGGATGGCGCAGCGCGGCTTCGGTCCAAACCTCGCGGGTTGGGGAAGTACGTTAGTGTCACTTCAGACTGCAAGGGTGAAATCCGGAAGAAGGGCCCCAAGATAGTCTCTTTTTCAAACGCTGCACCAGACTTCTGCGCCGTCAGGAAGTTGGGATGTTGTGAAACGGCATTCAGCAGAGCAGGAAACTTGGTGTACGACATCAATGCCTAGAAGCAAGGTCAGCTCAATCTATCGAGACAGGCCAAAGAAAGTAACAGGCCAAGACAGAATACACAGAGAGAGGTTATATATGAACAGATATGAGGACAGGGGTCACAAAGAGCTATATCGATAACAATCAACTGGTACAAACAGCCATAAAAATGGTACAGAGATGGTATGTCACTGGCAAGCAATAAGGAACACTCACGTTAATGTACGGCTTGTAGTCGTTCTCCATGGTTAGGCCAGACAGTTTTGTGCTGATAGAGTGCATGGCATCGGCAAAGGCCGCAGGGAACTGCTCGTCCTCAGGAAACCTTTTCACAGCCTCCCTGAGGAAGTCCAGGCAAACCCCATCGTCCTGCTCATGTCCACGAAGCAGGTACGATACCAGGCTCTCGGGTTGTGACCGTCTGGGACTATCGTCAGCATAGTCTAAAGCCATAAGTCATTCTACGCAACGGCGTGTGACTCACCCAAATAGATCAGGGATTGTGAGGGCAAACAAGCAGTTGCTGACACATAGTCTTTTTGCTTCTTCCAGCACCTCTCGTTTCTCAGGTGTCTCCTTGACTACGTTCGTCCGGACGATGCGCTTAAAACAGGGAAGAAGGTACCCAAGAATAGGCTTGTCGGCAGGAACGGCAGTCACGGCTTCCAAAAGGGCGCTATCGAGGACGGCAGTGGTGAGCTTCAGCGGTGACCCATTGTCTTTTAGCTCTTGGCTTGCCTCAGAGAGGAAATTGAGCTTGTGGCCGTGGCTATCGGTAAGGCGTTCCGGGTCAACGGTGACGCGGAAGGCGTGGCTGAGTATCCTGTCCGAGAAGTCGTCCACTGATTCCTCCACGTTGGCCTTCTTCACAGGGGCAGGCGCTGGGGCGCGATCGTCCATCTTAGAGGACCCTCGTTTCTGCGCGCCGCTCTCGGTTGTCGGCGACGTACCGGGCGTGGATCTGACGCCAAGCTGGGAGAAGGGATTCGCGGGGGTAGGCTTCGGTGTAGAAGATGGAGTGGCCTCTTCTGGAGATTTGCCTTTCCCTTCACTCGTCGTGGCTGCGGTCGAGGTCTCGACATCGTTCTCGGGATTTGGTGAACCTTCTTCCGGCTTCGGGGATCTGTTCGATGACCCAAGCTTGGCCAGTCGTCGAAGTCGGATCTATATTCAACGCAGTCAGAATCTTTGGAATAGTAAAACATATAGAACCACTGCCTTGCGACAACGTGCTAGCCACTGCTTGGAAGCTGTATCGTTGGCCTCCTAGACGTCATCCTTAAGGGCTGTCATTGGTAGCATCGTGTTTGTTGTCACCATGGATGTAGCCACCGTGAGCATGACAAAATGGCAGCGACAGCCAGCAAGACTGAAAGTAGCCTCAACGGCAACCAAGTTCAAGAGGTAAGAGGGGAAGTATCGAGCAGCCCTTACATCGTTCATCTTTCTGGAATCAGGCGCGTCTGGCGCTTGGCTGTTCTCGTTGGGGTCCATCCTGGCTACTCGTCGGTGATGGATATAAAGCCGATGATGAGGGATGCAGGGTAGCGTACGAAGTTTGACGACAGCCTGAGTTCCTGTGACGAGATTGAGTAAAGGCGACAGCAAGGTGTCGAGCGTTGAGGTCGGAATGCGTACGGAAGTGCAATGCGTGGACGTTCAAAGGTGTGAGGAAGGTAAGGTATCCATCCGTGTTAGGGAAGGTACCACGGCTGGTAGCGGGGGAGCAGTGACGGCCAAGTGGAAAAGTGGGTCGGACAGCGGAGCTTTAAGCACTGCGATGCCTCCCCCCTGTTAAGTCCGACGCATGGGGTCTCTCCGATAAGCAAACATCCCACCAGAAACTCCCAAAGTCCGCTCAAAACCACGACTCGTCGATTAATAAGCTTTGGAATTGCCCTCTCACCTCCCATTTTCAGCCATTCCAGGACATTCTATACCGAGACTGGTGCAGTCCAACGACTCATGAGCTGAATCTTCTGTTCAGGATATATGCGCTTCTGAAAAAGAGCAGGTTGCGCTCGACTATGCTGTTTTAACGTTTTTATGCTTAGTTCTGTTCTTGCTTGGCACAACTACAAAGTATCTGATGCCGGTATTGCAGCAAAGGAGTTATAGAGTGAGTGGCATTATGTAATCGTTCCCTTGGACAGCAGGTGAGCATTGCCAGATCGACCACGAAAGACCCCTAAATCCTTCAATCAATGTTGAAACGAGTCTACTATTGGACGGGCTCAGACGAACACACAAAAAGTATGAAACCCGTTTGATGAAACGTACACGATTGTCATCGGGAGTGGCGATGGACTTGGGCGAAAAAGGGGCAGAGAGGTATGAGGGACATACAATGTGAGTGAGCGCACTGGATCAGGCTTTCAATCGAACAGATAGTTTACCTAGGTCAGCTTTTGATGGAGTCTGAAGGTTGTCTGTCCACTCCTGCGGATTTGATTGTTGACGATACAGGTTGTGCCATTGCATCATTTGTTCGAGACATGCTATACACGGATCATCTATCTCGGGGATACATATGCATAATGGACATTGCAAAGCTAAGTACTGTTCATACTAGAGAATCAAACTTTGTCTGAATGGGCGTCTTGCTGGGCAGCTGACAACCGCAAGGGTATTTCCGTGCCATTCCGTTTTGTGCACCGCATTTTCCGGTGCCTCCTTGTCCCAAACGCCATGGAAACCCAAACGTTTTACAAGTAAATGACTCCGCGGCCTGGGAGAAATAAAAACAAGACCCTGTATCAGTATCATCCATCATGTACTGGTTTGCCTGAGGCCCACGGGCCAGGTGACCAGGCCATAGGGCTTAGGAAGCATGTATACATCCTCGATGGCAACTCTGGCCATTGTGTTCATGGAAAAAACCATCATGCGCACCGCCGACCGCTAAAGAGGTACAGCGTATCAGTTGGATGAGGGTATTCAGAGGCGAGGGATGCCGTTCGAGCCGTCGCTCAGTCGCCGAGAAGTCGAGGGGGCTACTTCGCCATCGCTGTCGGAGCTGCCGCGCGTCCGGCTGGTGCTGCCAACACTGCGGTTGGCCAGACGGCTGCGCTCGACTTCTTCACGGCTCTTATTCATGAGCCAGGCCATGTGCATCTTCAGTACTCCCAGGTTGCTTCTGATCTCGGTGATCTGATCCTTAATCGGCATAACCTGGTTCAACACCATGACCGTCTGCCGTCCTTCCAGGTCGGTAAACTCCTTTTTGAGCTCCTCCATGCGGCGTTCCATGTCTTCGTAAATGGTCATGACAGCCTCGGTGGGCTTGAACTTAGATCCTCCTTGGACGTCGTTCAGGCTGAAGACATCGTCCCACGAGATACATTCCCGTCGCTCGTCCTTGAGCTCCCTGATCTGGCGCTCCTGCTCTTCCGTCTGCTTTTGCAGCTTCTCGATCAGCTTCTCTTGAGCCCTGACCTTGTCGCCCACGATGGCAACCACTTTATAAATGCAATCGTCTTGGTGGGCGCCAAGGATCTTGCGAAGCGCCTTGTAGGTGCAGCCGTAAGGGGAGTATGTGCAGGGAACCGTGGCCTCGGGGCAGCTGTTTTCACGATGCTGGCTTACTTCGGACAACTTGATCACTTCGCCACAGTCGGAACAATCTGTCGTGTTTTTGGTGCACTTCTTGTTGATGTGGTCCGCCATCGAGGCAGCCTCCATCTTCTCCTCACAGTACTCGCATGTCTGCTCAAAATGCCAGCACTTGCCCGAGACGGCCAGCCACTGCTCCACTCTCTTATCGCAGGTCTTGTCGGGACAGTCGTGCAACGTATACCTGCAGCTGATAGTGTGCTTGACGACTTCCTCGCGCTTCATCGTTTCACCGCATCCTCGCTCGGTATTGGGGCACCCGACAATCAGACTATCGAGGATGTTGGTCAAGAGTCTCGAGGTCTTGCAATCCTTGGCGCGGAACTTGGTTCGATCGATGGGGCAAGTATCAGACGAATGGAAATGTCGCTTCAAGCATTCGAGACAGAAGGTATGATCACAGGGCGTGATGATGGGGGTGATGACGGGAAGCTTGCAAATCGGACATAGCAGATTGTCGTCGGGTTCATCGGCGTAGAGCAGAGCGGAGAAGTCGAGCAGTTCCTTGACCTGGCTGGGGCTTAGGGAGTATCGCAAGGCTTCACGGGTAGCAAGTTCTTCGATGGGCCACTGGGTAGGAGTTCGAGCTGGTTACCAGATATTAGCGAGGTCCAAAGATCGAAGCCTTACCGTTCCTTTAGGGCCCAAACACTCACGCGTCAGGGGAATGGGGAGTCCCTCAACGGACCGCACGGCCCCCTCGACGATGTTTTGAACGAGATGTGTGATGTTCGAATCATCACCGGGGAAGTCTGGATGCGACATGATGGATGCTCAGGCTGGCGGCCACTGGATGCAACGAGAATGATCAGATGCCCAGGAGGACCATGGTGTGTATCCGGAATGGAGGAGGGAGAGATGAACAGGTAGGTTTGCTAGCAAGTACTGTGTGCGTCTCTCAGGCAAGGCAAAGCAAAGCAAAGCAAGTCAAAGCAAGGCAAGGCGGTGACGGAATGACAGCGTTTTTCTTGTGGATATGATAGTTGCGCGCGGGGTTCGTAGTGTGGATGTTTCGCGGTTGCGGCCCAATCTAATGTGTCGTGGATGAGGAGAGGAAACTATGGAGGCAATCCCCGATCCCATCTGAGCCGAGGGTGCGATAAGCCGATAACGCCAAACGGCCACTAAGACACAGTGTGTTCATGACTAGCACTGTTAAACGGTACAGTCCCCGCACATGGCATTGTCGGCCAAGTTGCATATGCCTCGTCCAGATTGCGGCCGTTTCCTTTCTTCGTCCATCGAGAAATGCGAATTACGCATGTGTAGGTAGCAATGACGTCTAGCTACCTAAGGCACTGACTCTTGTATCCAGCCCTATCCGTCCAAATGATGTGCTTTCCATCTTCAGTCACCACCGCAAGGTCGGCAATACCATTCTATCCTAAGAACCTTGACGCACAGCGACCAAACATACTTCTTACCCGGTTCACGCCATGGCATACATTTCATTCAGCCGAGAAGCTCGTTCATCGATTTCATCTTCGCTTGAGTAGCGGATCAAAATGTATTGGCTCACTTAGTGTTGGGTGCGAGAGTTCTTGACTTTGGTTAACGACCCAAGGTTGGATAAATCTGCAACATCAATCATAAGATGCTACAACTATTATTCGAGATGGCGGCTGACATGAGACGGGACTTTCATGGGATAAGTTGGCGCCTATTCCAGGCAACCAAGATTAGACCTTGGCCCATTTCCAACAAAGACATCATCTCAAGACCGCCGGCTGATAGGCTTTGGTGTTCAGCTGCGTCTCCCTGCAACCCCAAACGGGCTGGTCGTAAACACGAATGTGACCTGCCTGCCTGCATGCCCTGCATTGTACACTACGTGCCGCATGCATCGTCTGAATCTTACGTGAGATTCGCCAATTCATCGCGCCAGCCAGCCTCCCCGCACCCAACTCAGACACCGATGCTATATTCTCCGACGTGTTTGGCTGCGACTTTGGACCAGCTGGACTCGCCCATCTCGCTGTCGCTCGCCAGCCTAAAACCGTGGCGCCTCCATCTCGATCCTGGACCCTGAACCCCGAACCCCAGCCGTAGCGCCGGCCCAGCCTTAACTTGCAGCCATTGATTGCCCAGGCTGCCACATGCAAAACTACAGAAGGGGGCAAAAGTATGCGAACGCACTAATATACCACCTTAAGTCCACTAAGTTAATGGGTTTCAGAGCACTTTAACTCTTACCCTAGATATATTAAGGTAAAAAAAATTATATTACCTCTTAAGAGGCTGATTAATTAGTAGACCTTTAGTAAGATGTCAGCCTAGCTAGATTAGTTATTAGTATATATATATAGAAACCCCTTATGCTAAAGTAACTAGCTAGGAGTAGTTAAGTTAAATTTTATATTTTTACCTATACCTATTATTATAATATATATCTATTACTTTCCTAGGCTTTACCCCCTAGGTAAACACCTTATATCTTCTTACTAAAATAATATAAATAATCTAACTACTTATGTATTTAGATTACTATAAGAAAGTAGAAAAAAGAGTTTATTAACTTTATAACTTACGTTAAAGTAAATATCTTAATAATAGTATAGGTAATAGTATAGGAGGATAGGTAAAGTAAGTTAGTCTTTTAGAGAGAGATATAACTATAAAAAAAAGAGATATAGCTTTAATAGCTATATCTAATACCTAGAGGAAGGATATCTACCTAGCTATAATAAGATAAGGTATTTAATCTAAGATAATACCCTTATTTATAGCTTATAGCTAACTACTTAGTAGCTATTAGATAGGGTAGTATCCTAGCTAGAATAACTATCTTATTTATGTAAGGATATCCCTGGGCCAAGGGGCGGGATGCCCATGGATACGATAGGCGAGCCCTCGGCGATACGTCGGCCCGGCCGGATTAGTCATATACAGACATAAACCCCCTGCGTGGCCAGACCAGCAGGAGAAGTCAAGTTGAATTCTTACAACATACCTACACCTATTATCTATTATTGTGATATTCATCCATTACTCTCCCTGACTACTGCCCCCTAGGCAATCCCTTATAATTATTCAACTTCAACCTCCCAGAGGCAGTCAGCCCGAGTAATGGACGAAGGGACTTCGCAACCATCGTCGCGATTGACGCGTTCTTTGGCGACCGCTCGCCGATCAATTGACGCAGATCCATCATCATCAAACCCGTCCCTATCCAACCCATCAATGATTGAGCTAATGTGGGTTATTCAGGAGCAAAATGCGACGCTTTTGCAGCTGCTCGCCGATCGCCTGGCGACAGCAAAGCAATACGAACGCCCTCTAGTATACGCTTGCGGCATACTGCTAGAGAATAGCACGCCAGAGCAAGTGTCGGATTGGCTGGCAGCAATTCTAGCAGGCAATCAGCTTTGTCTGACAGCCTTAGAAAACCACTATATTGAATGGGCTCTCACGAAGGTGACCCTAGTGCTCCAGACGCAGTGGCGTAACCACCAATTCACAGTTGACGTGATGGGTGATGGAGATGTCAGCTAGTGGGCGACCTTTGAAGCGTTCGTTTGTCGATCGCACGTCGACCCAGAGCTCCAGGAGCGCCGCCTTTATGGCCAGCTTCATGATGCCCGGCATCAGCCAGGCCAGTTGCCATTGCGATTCTTTGCCGAATGGTCGGCGATATATCAGGCCTTGGGTACTAGAGACCTTAAAGACAGTTGGCTGCTGGCCTTCTCATTCTTCTACTGTCTGCAACCAGGGTTGCAGAGGGTATTGATACGTCAGAAGCACGCCTTATGGCGACCGAGAGACGTTACCCTAGCGGCGGAGCGACTATAGGAGCTCCGCACTGACCGAGACCGATTACAGAGCGCCTTAGAGCGGACGTCTGAGACGCCGGATCGCGTATTTGTCGCCGAGCCGTTAGCAAAGAGGATGCGTGTCCAGATATAAGAACCTGCTGTTATAGAGCTATTAGCGAAGCGACGCCTAGAGAAGTCAGACCAGCACTGCGCTATCTGTCTTAAGAAAGGTCACGATACAGATGATTGTTATCGTAACAAGATATGCAATAAGTGCAACAAAAAGGGGCATATTGCATCAGTCTGCCGCGCGCCAAGAGCAACTACAGCGACTGCAACAGTAAACGCAGTAACAGCTAGGTTCCCCGCACGTCAGATCAAAGTAGACTCATCAGACGAAGGATAGTGATCCGCCAGGCCTCGGCGATAGACTGCCAAGTGGTTAGCAATATACTGCTAAAGTGGCGATGAGGTTCAATTCCTCATGAGAGGATACAAAAGAGCGATCAATAGATACAGTCAACAGCATCCGACGTGGCAATAGCAAAGGCACCCAATGTGGCGATAGCAGAAGAAAGCACCCACATATGGCTATGACCAGAGCATCCACCTGCGGCAATAGCTTATCAAGCGCCCGGCGATTGACTAATTGCCCTCTAGATACACATCACGAGTCAAGTCTACGGGTTGAAATCCCTTTACCTGTCGATTGGTGAAAGCTTGAGGAGCACCCATCTGACGAATACAACAAACAAATGAACACTTCACGATCGGCAACAGCTCGCGGAGCGCCCGGCGAAACACGGTTCAAATTCGACAGCAAGCAATGACAAGAATCCATCCATACCCACGATCGGCAACAGCCAAAGAGCACCCGACGATAGGAGTACGGCCTGGGGACCAGCCCTTTAAAAAGGGGGGGCAATTGTAAGGATATCCCTGGGCCAAGGGGCGGGATGCCCATGGATACGATAGGCGAGCCCTCGGCGATACGTCGGCCCGGCGGATTAGTCATATACAGACATAAACCCCCTGCGTGGCCAGACCAGCAGGGAGAAGTCAAGTTGAATTCTTACAACATACCTACACCTATTATCTATTATCGTGATATTCATCCATTGCTCTCCCTGACTACTGCCCCCTAGGCAATCCCCTTACAATTTACTAGATCTAAACCCTATTAAATATTATTAGAGGATAATAAAGAATAACCTAAAAAGACTATACCTAGAAGTATTCTTCCTTAAGAAAAACAAATTAGATACAGGGTTATTTAAAGAGTAAATTATAGCAGCATAAGAGGCTATCCTATAAGAGAAAATTAAGGTACTAATATACTCCCTGTTATAGTAATTAGAGGTAGTAGTTAGAGTATAGGGATAGTATATATAATACTAAAGAGGAAACTTACTACTTTAATTTAACTATAGTATTACTATATTAATCTAAAAGTTACTAGTTTTCTTGCTAGGTAAAGTAAGGAGGTGAAAATGTTGGTGGTTGGGAATTTAGCGGGGGTACCAAGACTTCTGGCACCCCACTGTAGAGATGCAATGCACCCATTCGCGCTTGCGAGCCGCTCGGCCCTTCCGATACCTCAAGAGGTTGTCCTCCCATCGTCTTTCTCATTCGTCGTATTGCGGAGCGACAGCGTCGTGGCCACGTCGCCCAGAGCTAGCGCCGCCAATCCCCGCCCCTCAATATCTTATGTTGGTATACGGGAGCTACCACCGGTGCATATCAGCCCTAAATGCCAGGTTCATGAGCTTGGTCGATAAGCGTGTGGAGGTGGGGAGCTGCTTTGCTTGTGCGGTGCGTCGTTGCTTGGCTTTCCATGCTAGGGAGCTATTTAAACTGGCGATATATCTTCCTGAAATCCGACTGAGTGGGTGCTTTTCAAGTCAGCTTCTCCTTGTTTGCGTGACAGTCTTCTCAACCGGCTCAACGAGACGTCTTTGATTCCGGCTCTCCTAGGTCATCAGACCTCAATCTTAATACAATGGCGACCTATGGTGACCCCCCACCACCCGTACCCCTCCCTTGCCATCTGGCAAGCGCAACAAGAAGGCCCCCCAGCAGATTCTCTCCGACTTCTGGGATAAGTTCCATTCAAAGTACCCCGGGAAGGTGACATCCATCTTCCCCCGATCCCTTTATGCCTCTCTGCTCCCCGACTTTCAAGCCCGGGGCGCCTCGTCTACCCGCAACGCCCAAGAATCCTACGAAGCCGCCGCCCGCGAATGTCGTGAGAAGGTGAAGCGCATCGTCCGCGAGTGCGACCGAACGAACGAGAAATTCACCGATCCAGACTTCGATATTGAGCGTGACCCCTACAACAACTGCCTCAACGGCCTTGTCCGCGACTCAGACTTTGGTCCTGGCAGCGGCGCGGCTGATGCCGGACCCAATGTGAGCAGCTGGGATATCAAGAACAGCTTCGACACTTTGACTGCTGCTCAGGTCTTGGGGCCCAACTCCACCATTCCCATTGACCCGGTCGTGGTGAGTCGCTTCCTGGGGACCAGCGATGATATCTGGAACCCTTGTGCCAGTGCGAGAGACACCTCGGGGGCGAGAGCGGGACTAAGATCAGGTCCTGTCAAGGCCTCCAAGCGTCAGGGTGTCCGGGGAAACGAGTGGTATAACCCGGGCTCCATTCATCGTGTCGACTGGATCTTTGATTCGCCTCAGTTTACAGTCAATGGCTATTCCTCCTCCGATATCAAACAGGGCGCCGATGGCGACTGCTGGTGGCTCGCGGCCGTCGCAACGATTGCGCACCGCAAAGACCTCATGCACAAGGTTTGCGTTGCGCGCGACGAGGAGTGTGGCGTTTACGGGTTTGTCTTCCAGCGAGACGGCGAGTGGATCTCGACCGTCATCGACGATAACCTCTACCTCAAGGAATCAGACTTTGACTATTATGGCGACGTCTACGACGCCAGCGGCAAGAAGGCCCGGCTGCATCGCAAACGCAACCAGACGGGATCCGACGCTTTGTACTTCGCCCGCTGCGAGGACCAGAACGAGACCTGGCTGCCGCTGCTCGAAAAGGCCTATGCCAAAGTCCACGGCGACTACGAGGCCATCTCGGGCGGCTGGCCCGGCGAAGCGGTCGAGGACATGACGGGCGGCGTCACCTCGACGATTGCCACGAACCGGGTGCTTCGGAAGGACAGGCTCTGGAAGGAGCTTGTCAACGCCGATGGCGAGTTTGTCTTTGCTCTGGCCGCCATGGGCACTGGCTGGGACTGGCAGAAAAGCGGTCTTGCACTAGGGCATGCGTACTCCATCCTCCAATCCCGAGAAGAGGTGGACGAGGACGGTAAGAAGGTCCGCCTCGTGCAAATCAGGTGAGCCTTCATGTAAGCGTTGGAGGTTGTGAACACATGCTAAACGACGTGTCTCCTGCTAGAAATCCCTGGGGCGAACGATCCGACGGCGGTGTCGGCGAGTGGAATGGCCCGTGGTCTGACGGCTCGAAGGAGTGGACGCCGTACTGGCTGAAGCGGTTAAGCCACACTTTCGGCGACGACGGCGTCTTCTGGATGTCGTACGAAGACATGCTGTCGACGTTCATGTACATCCACCGCACCCGCCTGTTCGACGAGAAGTGGACCGTCGTACAGCAGTGGACCTCGGCCAACATCTCGTGGGTGACGGGCTACCTCCAGACCAAGTTCGTCGTCGAGGTCAAGAAGTCGGGCATGGTCGTGATCGTTCTCACGCAGCTCGACGACCGATATTTCCATGGCTTCGAGGGCCAATACTGGTTCGAATTGCACTTCGTCCTACAAAAGGCTATTCCGAAAGCCGCCGACGACAAAGCCAAGGAGGGCGAGAAGAGCAAAGACGCCCCCGAACCAGAACAGATCTGCCGTGTCCGCCCTGTGCACAAGTGGGAGAACCGCTCCGTCAGCTGTGAAGTCGAGCTGGAGCCGGGCGTATACGAGGTCCTCCCCAAGGTGACGGCCACGCGCCACCATAATGGCGACGCCGCCAAGCCCGTCGAGGAGGTCGTCAAGGAATATGCAGAGCGCAACCCGCAGAAGCTGCGGCAGGTCGGGCTGCAGTACGACATAGCGCACGCCAAGGGCGGCGTGCGAGACGAGGACGAGCTGATTGAGAAGAAGAAGCTCGAGGCGAAGAAGAAGAAGGAGAGCAAGAAGGCCAAGAAGAAGAAGAAGCAGAGGAGGGCGCTCAGCGTCGCGGCCAAGGCACTCGAGGAGTCAGCCAAGGTCGTGTCGGACCTCGCCAACGAGGGGAAGAAGACCGAGGAGACCAAGACGGAGACAAAGAAAGAGACCAGCCAGACAAAGGAAGAGAAGGAGAAGGAGAAGGAGAAGGACGGTGACTGGACCGAGGTCAAGGAGTCCGACAAGGAGTCCAGCAGCAGCCAGAAGTCTGCTACCACGGACGACAAGCCAGCAGACCTGACTGATTCCAAACCCGGTGACGGACCCGCGCCAGAGCCCAAGAAGGACGACGAGAAGAAAACCGAAGAGAAGGCAGAGGAGAAGAAGGATGAGGGTAAGGAAGACGCTTCCGGCGTCGAGGAGGCGAAACCGGCCGAGGCGTCCGTCGCGCCCGCGCCGGCCACCAAGAGGAAGAGGCTCCCGCAGAAGCGCCAGTCGCGGAAGGAGAGGACTCGGGCTCAGACTCGGACTCTGACGCTGATTCCGTCGTCGAGGATGACAGCGAGGAGCTCCCCGGCGTACCGTGGAACGCTGTATGCGTGCTTGGCCTGCGGGTGTACGCCCAGGACGCGGAGGTCGCCATCAAGCTAGTCAAGCCCAGCGACGAAGAGGAGGCAGCGAGTTTGACTGTTGACGGGGAGGCTGCCGGGGCTACTGCGTAAAGGGGATCTATAATGATGTTATGATTAATACGACTTTGATGGAAATGCTGGGCGCCACTTCTTATTAGCTATGCAGTTGAAAATACAGAGTTGTAGCCTAACGAGGGATGGAATATCTTGTGCCTTGATGTCAAGCAAGTCTGGATAAACGTTTCCCAAAGATGTTTCTAACAGTCACTCCCCATTCAGATCCGAAAGAGAACAATACCAACTCATATATGGTCTCCATTGACGACTTGTTCGCTACAAATAGACCGAAGACGGGATAGCTGTCTCGAAAGCCTAATCACAAGCCCCCTGAAGAGAAATAGGACGAGGACTCGATTTCCTTGCGGAATATCAAAAGCTTCTCTGGTCTTAGTTGAGGCAGAAAAGCCCACTGTGACAGGATTGGGATCACACCATTGCCGCTCTTCCATGTCCTTCTTCAAGCTGAGGAATAGATCGGTTATGGGCCTGAGAGTTGCCACCACAAAACAGGACTCAAAAGCATGTATTCATCAACCAATTTCCTTCCCCATCGATTCGTCGGTCAAATTCAAGATATATACTTGCTGTGCATGTTTCATGATGTATGTTTGTAAGGATTGCCGCCAGCTCCTATCAAAATACATCCAATTAAAGCCGGGCTTCCCACACAAGATTACGACTATACTACGTGTATGTGAATGCTCTCGACATGCTTCGAACAAGACACCCATGTCCAGAACCCTCAACAAGATCAAAGCTCTGCTTTCTTTCCTGTGGTCACCAGTCCTTGTTTGTTCCAACAATGATAACCAGTTAATTGTAAGGGAGTAGAAATAAGCAGAGCGGGAGGTCAATCACGAGAAAAAAAGAAAAGAAAAAAAAACCGTGGGTTGAGGGGAAATCTGCTTGCTCCCAGGGGGAGAAAGACAAAAAGCTTAAGCAATGCCAGCAATACTCACCACACAATGGGTACGGCCGTTTGATGGGCGCCCTCCCGCGCTCCCGGGAGATCTGGGGGTGGTTCCGTAATCTCCATCAAGGGTTGGTGACGACAAAAGTCCTGTTGCAGGTCAAACACAACAGCCAACGCCCAGAGATCGGGGAACCACAAAAGAAGGCCATGCTGGTTTCATGAAGAGAGCCTAAACTGCGGATCTGCTTCTTGTTCAACCTTTCCAGTCAGCATGATCGCGATCCTCTCACAGAAGTAACCCAGCGGGTTCGTTCCGGAGTGTGAGGGCTCCTCTCGAGCCAGATGAAGCGAAGGACGGATTTCACAGAAAGGGAAAGGAGGGGAGAGGGGGCCAAGTAAGATCACCCCATCACCATTGACTTCTGATACTGGCTCAGGTTAGCCGTCAGATACACAGACGAGTGCCGAAAAGGGCCGTCGAATAAGCCACGAGCAAAAGAAGAGAAAAAATAAAATAAAAAAAGACTGGGGGGGATCAAGACTGCGGACCGAAACCGCCGGTATACACCCCCTCCCCCCCTTTCAAAGTCTCCGGCCCTTTAGCGTACCGTCTCTCTCACGAATCTGGACATGACACATGGTGAAGCCGTTGGTGAGCCGTTTTGCCTCGAAATTTGTTATTTCTTCTACAACCTCGAAAAGAAGCAGAAAAAAAGGTCCCGCCGCTGGTCTCCCAGGCATCTCCTGGGCATCCCCCACCGCGCTCTTGGTATCTCCTCCTTCCACGGTCCTCTTGGCGGCCAGCAAACAACATTAAACCCATTCTCCCCATCCCCCGGCTGAGTGGGTTTTAGCACCAACAAGTCTCACATGAAGGCTCTTCAAACAGGTGTCGTAGCACGACGTCAGTGGGCACCAGAGAAAAGGAGCGTCAAGTCTAACCTGGTCCCCCTCCGCACCCCCCCGTCCCCTCCGGAAGCCCCTTTATCAAACATGAGATCCTGTCACCCCAAGAAAAACGGTCTTGACAGCGCCTTTAGCCGTCCGCTCCAACAGCCAGACGACCACCCTAAGCCCTCGCCCCCTGATGCCTGGCGACGACGCCCTCGATCTCCGCCACCAGCTCCCTCTTCCTCTCCTCAGAACACCAGCTCCCCTCGACGGCCCCCGTCGCGATGACCCGCCACTCGTCGACGCTCAGCCCAAACGCCTCCTGCACCGCACAGTAGTTCTCCAGGATGTACCCGCCAAAGTAGGCCGGGTCGTCGCTGTTGATGCTGAACCGCACCCCGCGGTCGAGGAACGTCCTGATAGGCATCTCCCGCATGTCCCGCACCCCGCGCAGTACGACGTTGGACACTGGGCACAGGCTCAGTAGCGTCCGGTTCGCCGCCAGCCGCGCCATCAGCGCCTCGTCCTCGGCCGACCGCCGGCCGTGGTCAACACGCTCCACGCCCAGGTCGTCGATTGCCGAGACGACGTACCCCGCGGGCCCCTCCTCTCCCACGTGCGCTGTGCGCCGGACCCCCGCCTCCCGGGCCGCGTCGTAGACGGCCGCGAACATGCCGGGCGGGTAGGGCGCCTCGCTGCTCGACATGCCCAGCCCCGCGATGGTGCCATCTTGAAAGTGGCCGGCCTCCCGCGCTTCGACGAACATGCGCATGCCGTCCTCGACGGGGCAGTGGCGCAGGAGGCACACGATGTACTCGACCGTCATCATGAAGTCGGCCTCGGCGCGGCGGCGAGCCCGCCGCAGGCCCTCGATGACGGTCTCGTAGGCCACGCCCCGGCTGGTGTGGGCCTGCGGGTCGAAGAAGACCTCGGCGTGCCGCACGTTTTGTGAGTGCGCCTTGGCGAAGTAGGCGTACCCCAGCTCCTCGAAGTCGGCCGCCGTCAGGAGGACGGAGAAGCCGATGAAGTAGTATTGCAGGAAGTCGTCGAGCGAGGTGAAGTTGCGGTACCGCTGGTAGAGGGACTCGACGGACGCGAAGGCCGGATCCCTGTCGACCGGCAGGGGGATGCCGTTCTGTGCGGCCAGCTGGAACAACAGCTCGGGCCCCAGGGAGCCTTCGATGTGGATGTGGTGCTCGCACTTGGCAGATCGACCAGAAATCGTGGAGGCCGCCCTTGCACATGTTGGGCCGCTATACCTATGGGGGTGTGTATGTGCGTTGTATGGGTGTGCGTGATGTGTGTGTGTGTGTAAGAGTTGCCAGAGGAGTATGGAGGTGCAGACAGACATGTTTCAACAGGAAAAGTCTGCCTAACACAGACGGTCGTTTTTCCAATGTCCCTTTTGTCGTTCACGACCAAAAATAGATCTCGGAGACCTTCTGGAAGACTTCGAAAAGGATGGGCGCAGGGCTAAGCACCTGCCCACCAAACCTTCTCCTCATCCTTGCCTGTCGTGTCATTGGAAATTCAAATCTCACGTTCCGGTTTTGGGACCGAGTCGGTCCGCATACCTATGTACCCCGTATCGTTGGGTTACATGATCCTCCGTTCCCCCTCTATTGAGCGCCGTCGGCGAGCGCCGTGTCGGGTAGATTGGCGGAACGCAGCGAAGTGAGACCATCGGGGCCCGCGTTAGCCGCTAGTAGCCTCTGTCCGCGGATGGATGACACCGAATTATGCGGTTCTGCCAATCCTTTTCTTTCCTTTTCCGTTCAGGGTTATCTACTAAGCCCGGCCTCTACGTCTTCAAGGGATCGTCTTTTGCGGGCATCCAAGACAGTGACGGTAGTCACCATTGGCGCCCGGAGCAACAAGCGGTTCAAAACGTCCATCATCGGACCGGGGGGGACCCGGTATTCCGAAGGGAGGGGGGCGATTCGATTGCCCAGTATCAGGTTCCCCTGACCAAGAAACTTCCCACACCACACCTTTAGAGAGGGGTGAGAAAGAAAAAGAAAGAAGAACAACAAGAAGCCTCTCCAGCCGAAAGGAAAAAAAAAAAAAAAAAAAAACTTACCCCTCTCATCCCTCTTTTTGCATCTGGCCCAGTTTTTCCCGGTTCTTGACGCCTGCGGCATTAAACGCACGACCAGCGTAGCCGTCGAACGACAGGATGGTTTGAAATATCCATGTTGAAGCGGGCTAAGAGTAGCATCGGCACCAGGGGGGATGGAGAGGAGAGAGAGAGAGAGGGGGGGCGATATTGGACGAATATGACCTATGACAAAACAAGCACTGCAGGATTAAGCTCTACGCCCATTCTCTTTCCCTTCCCCTTGCGCGCGCGTGTTATTGCGGTGTCAATGTCGCGCATTCCAGAATTCGAGGGCTGGGCTGGCTACCACTGAAGCTGAGGAGAGGGGGGAAACAACCGTCTCAATGAGATCATACCGTCCGTTCCACAGCCCTCGAATGTGTGTCGATACCGGAGATGGAGCGGACCGGGCGGGGGACGGGTTACTGCTTGCCGAGGCAGCAGGTCGGAGCGCACGACGCACGAGAAGGAAAAGGAACGCGATTAGAATTAGTACGGCTTTGACAAAAACATCAGAAGACCGTCCGTGAATAGCATCCTTTTCCCAGACACCAGATGAGAAACGGCTAGATTAGGCGAGACGATCAGGCACAAGGCACAAGGTTGCACATCCATCCACCTACACACACATACATACTTATCTGTACACGCTCAGGCTCATTTATGACAGCCCCATTACTTTAAGACTGACAGCAGGTCCAAACGGTTGCCATAGACGGCGTCCATACCATCGGAGGAATGGGCGGGGGTCTACAGCGGTCCGGTAACGGTCAGCGCCGTTGGATCTCGGAAGCCACCCAACTGGTTCGCGCATCCAATTGCACTGCACCATTGCCGCTGCTGGCTAAACCGATCTGCCGTGTCTGACGGCTCCAAGGTTCGAGGTCTCCATAGGAAGAAAGTCTCGAGAATCAAAACCCCCCTCCTACCTTCTTGCTGTCGCCGACTTGCCCCCTTCCATGACACAAAGGGGGGAGGGGGCATGCCGCTCACAGCCCAGTATGAGCTGTTGCTTTTTCTTGTTACCGAGGACGTCGAACGCGTGAAAAACTAGGCGTTCGCCTCCCTGAGTGGTCTCTCGCTGGTGAGCCAAGGGACGAAAGAAGGGTGGCGCCATTCCTTCTTTCAAGGCCGATATATTCAATGATCGGGGGCCCAAGGAGGGATGATCCCAGAGCCGATTTCAACGTCGACTTTGCGTCTTGAAGGAGGATAGCCGATCACAGATCCCAGTGGTGTCTGACGGAAGTGCGGGGGGGGCGGTACGGATCAGGGAAGAAGGGAGCGGGAGAAGAAGGAAGAAAAATCCACTATAGACCGGGGTGGATTTCGGTGGTCAGATCGGTCGACTCCTCGATGGGCCGGGCAAGTCAGCCGAAGGCATATTTGCCGATCCCTGGTTTGGAGTCTACGCCGCACTGCAGGGTCAATGGCGCCGAAAGGGTGATACCGTACCGTACCATTTTACCCCTCAGGTCCTGCGCCATTGATATCGATGTTGCATGTGCTCTGTCGGCCTGTTGCTCCGACCCGTCGAGCTCAAAGCAAGGTCACTGGCCTGAGCCGCTCCCGGAAGGGAAGGGACCTACCTCTCTGGTTGATATGCTTTGATTGTCAGCCCCATCCATGCCTAGCACGGGCTGTCCCCATGCCATCTGTGACATGAGCCGTCGCAACCATTCATGTTTGCGCGACCAGAAGAAGCCCTTCCGCCAGTCGTGCTCGAAAGCTTATCGAGAGGATCAGCCTCGATGAACCGCGTATGGAAAGGATTGAGCTGTCTTTACCGGTCACGTTATCCCTCGTCCCTCGTGTCATTTTAAGCTTGTCATGGCGTTTCCGCACGCGCGCGTGCGGGAGTCCAAGGGCTTGTGCGCAGTATACTCCATCGCGGCAGTTCAAAGAGAGAGTGTGTGTGTTTGAGAGAGAGATGACGAGCTTACCACCACCTTCCTTCTTGTTCTAATTCTGGTCTGCGGCCTGTTTGAAGCCGGCGACCATTTCCCATGCCATACTTCCCCCCCCTCACCGTCGTACCTTATCCGAAGACTTGGGATGCGACTAAAAACCTTTTTTCCCTCCCCCAAGATCGAAGCGATAACCTCGGACCACAAGACGCTCGATTTCACGCGAGTAGGAGAAGGGTACTTATTTTGCATCTTGCTTAACTCGCCCTTTGATTCGGTGTGCTGACCGCCAATTCGAGAATCATGACCGTACACGTGTAAGAGAGCCCAAATCACCCGCATTTGTAGCCGGATTGAGCCCCCTTCAAGGGGTTGGCCGTAGCCTTTTGTTTCGCCTACATCGCAGGATGGACCTGGGAACGGAGCCACAACAACCTTTAGCTCGGTGACTGCTACCCATGACTACCATTATGAGCCAGTCTCCGGTGTGGCGTATAAGTGACGAAAAAGAAGGGGGAAAAACGCGAGCATAGTAAACGGCCGAGATAGGTACGCACGCACGCAAGTGCATGTCTTCCCACGTTGCATCGCGCTGTGGGTGAGACGGCGGCACTATTGGGCATATGTTACGACCACGGCCCGTCTCTGTCGCACTGCACCGTCGACCTAGTTGTTCTAGTATACCGCTTAAGGTATAGCGATGCGATATTGCTAGCATCCGTCCTGGTGTCCATTGACATTGTAGCCACGTCACATGGCGTATCCATTCTGAGTGGGCGTGTTCTCTAGCTAGCCAACTAGCTTGGTCCATCAATGGCAGTGCAGTGGGTTATACGGTAATTAGTAAAGAGTGGAAGCTGGCTAGTGTGTGTTGTCTGCGTCGGCCAAAAAGGGATCCTGAGGAGATAGCGCTGTAGGCAGTCCCGGTCGGTCATGGTGGTGCCAGCCAGAGGGACCTCCATCTATGGTACCTGTACACCTTGTTGCTGGCATGCGGGGTTGCATGCCACCATCGAAACCTGTCCGTCCTCCTCTGGTTGCGGTTGATCACGCTACCTTTCCCAGGAGCTGTTCCCTCCCAGCGGAAATACCGAATGGCACCTTAAGTCCAGTGTGTGTGGTGGGTGGCGTTTCTGGAACGTTGTGATTGATCGAACCTGGGCGCATCTGCAACCTGGGCTACTGTAATGATGCCTGCAGGTAGTGTAACCTGCACTGCACATTGTCCGTTCGATGCCGCCCTTTGAGAGGGTATAGCTTGGAGGGAGGGGTGGTAACCGGAGCATGTGCTACTTTCGACGTAACTCCGCCGAGGGGCCGGTGGCCGGTGACGGGTGCTTGGCCTCTC
>JAHSQG010000068.1:0-14431 GCA_020631755.1 Colletotrichum sublineola | reverse complement strand
ACCCTAACCCTAACCCTAACCCTAACCCTAACCCTAACCCTAACCCTAACCCTAACCCTAACCCTAACCCTAACCCTAACCCTAACCCTAACCCTAACCCTAACCCTAACCCTAACCCTAACCCTAACCCTAACCCTAACCCTGACCCTGACCCTGACCCTGACCCTGACCCTGACCCTGACCCTGACCCTGACCCTGACCCTGACCCTGACCCTGACCCTGACCCTGACCCTGACCCTGACCCTAATCTACCTAAACTGTTTATCTCTTTATTCTCTAATCTAATATCTATCCCTTATCTCTTACCTTTTCTCCTATACTTATTAATTTACTTACTCTTACCCTTCTTTTTACTTCTTACTCTTATCTGTCTACCCTTTTCTAACTATCTTTTTACTTTTACTATATACTTACCTCTTTTCTACCTATCTTTTTACTTTTACTATATACTCTTATTCTTCTCTCTTTTACTTATAAACGTACTTATACTCTCTCTCTTCCTACTTATTATCTTCTTACTACCTTTTCTCTTACTTCTTAACTATCTCTTTTCTTTATCCTCTTACCTTTTTTCCCTTTATATATTCCTCTAACCTTTCTTCTTTATCTATATTGTTTCCTTTTTTCTCTTAAAACCCTTACCCTTTTATCTTATTTCTTCTCTCTGTCTTTAACCTTCTTTTTTCTCTCTACTCCTTATACTATACTACCTCTCTAACCCTAACCCTCTTCTATCTCTACCCTTTGCTGCCTCTATGCTTTGAACCCTTTGCTTCCTCTTAAATCCTGCCCTTTTGCTTTATTGTATTCTGAATAACCCTACCCTTGTGCTGCTCTACCTACTCTGTCTCTCTAACTCTGTTCCTACTCTGATGCTTTATCTTAAACCTTTTGCTCTGTTGGGTGCTGAACTGCATGGGGCCTTGTTGCCCTGCTCTGCCTACTCTGCCTCTTGAATGCTGACCTATGTGCTGTCTCTTTGTCCTTGACCCTTTTCTCTCTCTCTAACCCTAACCCTTTACCCTGCTGCGCTCTGTATGATGTGGCCTTGTTGCCATAACCTACCTACCTGGCCTTGTCCTCTCTTGTTTTTCCTCTGGTACTGGCTGCTGTGAATGTCCCTTCTTTGTTCTATATACCTCCTTCACCTACTTGCTTTATAACCCTCTTGGACTCCCCCTTCTTATCTATATATCTGTATGGCCCTCCTCTGTATCTGCTTGGGACGTCCTTATGAACCTCTTGTGATATGGCCTTCTCTATTATCTATTCCCCTCTTCTCTCCCCCCTATTCGACTGCACCTCCCTACCCTCGCCTGAACCCTCTGCCTGTTGCCACAACCGGCTTGTCGCCCGGCATAACGTACTCGCCTCGACGCCTCCCCATGTGATCCGTCGCCCGAACCACTGGTATACCTCCTCCTCGCTTGCTGCCTTCTCTATCCCATCCGCCCTACGCATTGCCTCGACTGTATCCTTATATACCTCTTCTCCCACCCGGATCGCTGCTGCTGCGAACATCTCTACCACCACCCCTCCGTGCTGACACCCCCCCTCCTCTGATCGACTGAACCGCCCGCCGTCCTCGTCCGATGCCTTCCACCCCCGGCACCACGCCTGCGGCAACCCGCAATCGAAACAACAACTGTACTCCTCCATCCTCCTCTGGCCGAACATCGCCTCCTCCATCTCCCTCCTGACCTTCTCCGTCCACCCCCACTCCTCCTCCCCTTGCCCCGGGCAATCCCTGAACGCGTGCTCCCGCCCGTCCCTCCTGCGGATCCCGCAATACATGCACTGCCCTGACCACCGCCCTAACCACCCCCTGAACCTCTCTGTCTCCTCGCCGGCCTGCCTGCGCTCCTGCCTCGCCTCCCACTGCTCGAACTGCCGCGCCCGCCGGCTGCCCTCGAACGCTACCCCGACGTCCTCCTCTGCCTCGCCCGCCGCCCCATCCTCGTCCCTAACCCTAACCCTAACCCTCTGCTGGCACACGTCGCATGCCTCCTCGCCCTCCTCGCACTCCGATCGGTCCATCCGCCCGTCCATCACCTCGTCCAACACCACCCGCCGACACGCCTCTCCGCTGACGAACGTCCTTGTTGAACCCTCCCGCTGCTGCTTCTCCTCCTGACCCCCTCGCTTCTCCCGATCCCGCTTCTCCTCCATCGACGCTCGGCTGTACACCACCACCGACACGCTCCTCCCGCCGTCCCGCCCGGCCCGCCCGCTCTCCTGCACGAAATCACGCAACCGCCGCGGCATGCCGGCGTGCACCACCAACCGCACGTCTGGCACGTCGATCCCTAACCCTAACGCGTTCGTTGCCACGATGACGCCTCCTTGTCCGCCGTCTCCCTTCCTCCACGCCTCCAACCGCGCCGCCTTGCCCTCCGTCGTGTCGATCTTGCTGTGGAACGCCGGGCAACCCAACGCGCCCGCCATCCGCTCCACACCTTCCACCGTCTCCCCGTACACCGCTGCCTTGCCGCTCCCGCCGTCCGCCAACCACTGCCGCACCGCCCGGCAACACCATTCCTCCACCCCGCTTAACCCCTCCCCTGACCCCCGCCTCCTCGGCCCCGCCCGGCCCCTGCCCTTCACCCCCGCTTCCTCTACGGCCACCGCCCGGTACTCGATGTTCCTCCGCGTCGTCGCCTCCCGGAACATCCGGACCCGCTGCGCCTGTATCCCGGCCACGGCGAAAAACTCCCTCTCTTCGCTGGGCGGCAACGTCGCCGTCAAACACACCAACTGCGCCCCGAACTCCTGCACCGTCCGTCCCAACGCCCGCAACGTCGGCCGGAACCCCCTCGACCCGTCCAACACCACGTGGCACTCGTCCAACACCACCCGGTCCACCTGCTGCCGCCCCTGCAACCGCCCGATGAAATCCCGGAACCCCTCCGTGACGGCCGACTCCGGCGTCACAAACACCACCGTCGCTGACCCGTCCGCCCGCCCGCCCTTCCATATCGTCGACCGGATCCCTGCCTTCTGGCACCGCACGTCCATGTCGCTGCGCAACGCCACTAACGGCGTCACCACGATCGTCACCCCGTCTGGCGCGCAATACGCCGGCAACATGAACGACAAACTCTTGCCGCCCCCCGTCCCCGTCACCTGCACCACCGGGCTGTCCCCCCGCATGATCGCCCGGATCACCGCCTCCTGCTGGCCCCGGAACGCCGCCTGCGGGTCCCCCATCATCTGCCGCAACTGCCCGCCTGCGTTGGCCAACTGCAACCTTGTGAACCGCTTCTGCCGCTCCCTCTCCCACTCCTCGTCGAATGCCGTCCGTCGCTTGGTTGACGTCCCGCTGCCGCTGTCCTCGGCCCCGAACCCTAACAACCGGTGCCACTGCCGGCTGACGGCCCGGAACCTCTCCCGTATCGCCGCTGTGCCGAATGGTGCCTCCCGGTACAACCGCGCGTATATCATCCCGGCCATCCGTGTGCCGTGCCCACACTGTAAATCCGCTGCGCTGTCCTCTACCCCGACCTCCTCCTCCTCCTCCTCCTCGCCGACCCTGCCTTCCGTGCGCCCGAACGCCTCGTTCAAATACCGGTTGGCGATGGCGATGGCCATGTGCCGCCACCCGCTGATGTTGATCTTGCTGCCTAACAACCTCTCGCTGTGCTGCTGCATGATCCGCCTCGCCTTGTCTGACGTCCACGTCCGCTCCTCCTTCCACGCCTGCGGGTTGGGCTCGGCCCCTTCCTGGCTGCTGCTGCTGCTACCGCTACTGCTGCTGTTGCTGCTGCTGCTGTCGCTGCCGTTGCCGTTGCCGTCGCTGCTGTTGCTGTCGCTGTCGCTGCTCTGGCGGCCGTCCTGCCCTCGGCTCCCGGACCCGGCCGTCTCGGCCTCCCGCGCCACCACAACGTCCTCTGTCCATACAAACGCGCTCGTCTGGTCCGTCTCGTCCATGATCCCCCGCACCTGCTGCCAAAACGGCAACACCAACCACAAATACCACACCAACAACTCCCCAACCTCCCGCGGCATATACCGGTGGATCACCTTGGCGCTCCCTGTCTGCCGGTAATTCTTGTGGTACGACGTCACGAAACACATCATCCCCTCGTGCGCGAACACGTTCCGCACCCCGCCGTTCGCCGTGTTGGCGTGCCGGATCCCCGCCAACTCCGGCGCCCGCGCCGGCTGCCCGGCCACCATGTGCATCAACATCCACAACCGCTCCCGGAACGCCTCGAACGCCTGCCCGAACTCGCGTACCGCCCTCTCGCGGTACCGGTGCCGCCGCCGCCCGGCCGACGTTGCCCTGGCATCGCCCGTCGCCCCCGCCCCGTCCCACCACGCCCGCCGCCTCGCCTCTGACCCCGCGATCTGCCGCGCGGTCCACTGCCTGCCCTTGCCTACCCACCCCTCGTTGCGGTTGTCCTGTAAAAACGAATACCCTGGCTGGTCCTGGCTGTGGTCGTCGTGTATGGCTGACCACTCGATCGCTGGTAACGCCGCCGCTACCGCCGACCGCCCCCCCTCGCCGCCTACGTCTACTGCCGTCAACTGGGCTAACAACACCCTTGCCTCCTGCGCCAACCCGTGGAACATCTCGGCCAACTCGCACACCCGCACCTGCACCCGCCGGTATAACAACCGGTCGCCGCTCCAATCCACCCGTCCTGCCGCCACCGTGTTGAACCGGATGTGCATCCCGTACGCCCGCGCCTCGTATATCCAATTCATCGCCCTCGGCTCGTCGTCCTCTCGCCCTGGCATCCGCGTCATGAACCGCTGCACCTTGCTGCGCACCCGCTGGAACACGCTCCGCGCCTCGTCGTACGCGTCGTCCCGCCGCATTCTCGTGCTCATCTCCGCCACCTCGTCCTGCCGCTCCAACCACGCCTGGTACACGACCAATATCTTGGCCACCTTGATTACGGCTGAATAATTCGTCGTGTACTCCGTCGCGTGGTGCCACCCGCCGTCCTCCCGGATGCCTAACACCGCCAACGCGCTGATGATGACGCTCTCCTGTGGCCCCTGCTTGTACGGGTCTTCGATAAACGCTACGATGGCGTCTAAACACGCCCGCTCCTGCTCCTCTGCCGGCCTGGGTTGAATGCCCCGGCTGCTGCTGCTGCTGCCGTCCTCTCTTTCCTCACCCTCCTCGCCCTCCTCGCTGGCCCCCCCGACGGCCCGGATCCACGCCTCCCATAATAACCCCTGCCGTATCGTGTACCGGTACGGCGGCCGTTCCGTGCCGGGCCACTCCTCCATGCGATACCACATGCATATCATCTTCCGCCACACCTCCTTGTACCGCTGCCACGTGTCGGCCTCCATGCGGTTGTCGAACGGCCGCGCCGGCTTCTTGCCGACCTCCCTCCTCTCGGCCTCAAACAACGCGTCGTGCCCGACATGGTGGGGGGCCGATATGGCCTGCGCCTGGTCGGCGACGCTCTCAAACACCGCCCACATCGCCCGCAACGTCTCCTCGTCCGGCTCGATCGGCCTCGTGGTCCCCTCTAACTTCGTCTTGCTTAACCCCTGCAAATCCTTGGCCCACCCGACGCGGTACAACCACGGGTTCGGCTCCGCCTTCTCGTCCAACCCGACCACCTCATCACACGTGCTGGCCTCGAACTTCTTTTCCTGCTCCTCGTGCATGCGGATGAAATCGCTGCTGTCGTCGGCGGCCTCCTCTGTCGCCCCGCTTCGGTGAACGGACGTCGTCTGGCCCTGCCCCACCTCGAACCACCGGCTGCCGGCCCGCGATGGGAAAAACCGCTGGCATGGCACGCCTGTCGTCCACGGCACCTCCCTCCCCACCTTGGCCTTCCGGCGCACGTTGCCCCCCTTCTGCCACTCGTTCACCCATCCGTGCTCGGCCCGGCAATGCCTCTGGATGACCTGTGGCCGCCGGCAAACGTACGGGCACGCCCTGCACCGTATCCCATCCGGTTGTGGTGCTGCGATGTGTGGGATGGGCTGCGTCGTTGGCTCTGGATAACGGAATGTTGCCAACTCGGCCTGGGTTTGGATGACGCCTGCTGTACTGCGGATGGTCTCTATGATGCCTAACCTCTGGGTGGTGGGGATGGATGGGTGGTGTGATCGCAAATGGGTTGCCACCTCACTGCCGACGACGGCGAATTGGCACTTGGCACATATAACGATGGAATACTGCGGATTAAAAACGAACGGCTCCATGGTTATGGCTTATCTCTTTATTCTAACTATTGCTAATGCTATGGGTTGTCCTCCTCTTTATACCTGATTCCCCTGCCTCTTTACCCTGCCTACTCTTGCTTTTTCTATGCTCCACCCTGATCCCGTACTCTATGTTCTCCTACCTCCTGCTTACCCTATCTGCCTTTTCTTTTTCTATCTTCCTCCTCTTATCTAACCCCTGGGTTGTTGGCTATATTATATAATTGGCTATGACTGGGCTGCACCTCTGGCCTCTGTGGGCCTGTGCACGCTCAACTGCCAACCACATCCCTATTTCCCCCAACCTCAAACCTACGGTTTCTTTTCCTACACCTCGCTTCTGTGGTCCTTGCCTTGGGAATATATTGTCCCAAACTTTGGCTGCTAATGCATGTCACTTTGGGCGAATTTGGACCTAAAAAACACAATGAACTCTACGTGGGCATTTCAATGAACTTGACCCCTTGCGTCTGGCGGGCCCACTCTTCTTTTGTATGGTTGCCACAATGAACTTGACTCCAGTTCATCGCCGACTTAATGTTAGCCCTTTATTATCTAACCTTACTTTTACCTCTTCCCCTTACTCTTACTCTTGCTTCGACCTGAATTACTTATCCTTTTTCTCTCCACCTCTAGCTATTCCTTTTACTTATCCCTGGACTTTCTTTCCCCCTGTCTCTTGCTTTGGTCTTTTCCTCCCACCTTCATCTGTCCTCGTAAACGCTTCGTGATCCTAACCCCTTGAATATACGTACACATATATGTATATAGACTACAATACAAATCAATAACTATATATAGATAGACAAATAAACACACTAAAATAGACACCTGTTGTAATAAATAAATAGCTAAATAAATAACCTTCTTTAAATCCCCCCTCCTTGTTTCTATATAACCCTAAACTCTCCTCTACACCGGCTTAGAATATCCTTATAGACCTCTTATAATATAGCCTTATATGGAATCTATTCCCCTACACCAGTTCCCCCGCTTGGCTGTACCTCCCTACCCTCGCTAGACCCCTCTGCCTACTACTATAACTAGCTTGTTACCTGGTATAATATACTTGCCTTAACACCCCCCTATGCAATCTATTACCTACTCTACTAGCGTACCTCCCCTTTGCTTACTACTTTCTCTATCCTATCTTCCTTATGTATTTCCTTTACTATATCCTTATATACCTCTTCTCCTACCTAGATTACTACTACTACAAACGTCGCTACGACTACCTCTCTATGCTAACACCTCCCCTCCTCTAGTTGCCTAAACTGACTACTGTCCTCTTCTTATGCCTTCTACCTTCTGCCTGTACCTCCTGTTGTGGCTCTTACCGCTTGAACTGTTGCGCCTACCGGCTGCGCTTGGATGCTGTCCTGATTTCCCCCTTAGCCTTGCCTGCTGCCCTATCCTTGTCCCTGTCCCTGTCCCCGTCGGTCCTGTTCGCCCGGCCTACCTGCCTTAGTTGAACCCTGACCTGCGCGACGTCCCTGCGCATGCCCTGTGTTGAAGCTTCATAACCGCCCGGCCTGTAATACTCTCTAACGACTGAAATGGGGTGTTCAGTTTAGTGGTCTAGAGCGCCCCCCTCCCTTGTGAGCTTGGGGGAGACCTGGGTTCGAATCCTGGAATACCCAGCTTTTTACATGCCCATCCTACCCCAACTTTTGCCCTGATCCCAAATATCCACTCCGTTTTCTCATACGACGCCCGTACACCGAGTTATCGGCCTTTTATCCCCTGTCTCTAAACCGAGTAGATACCCCTCCTTTGGCTCTTATCTACCTATCCCCTCTCCTTTCCTTATATATCCTTCTTCCCTTTTCTACTTATTCCTCTATTCTACTATAGTAAACTCCTTTTCTCTTCCCCTATGCTTTTCTTCCTTTTTACAACCAAAATCTCTTTTCTTTCTCTCTCTCCTTACCTGTCTACGTCTTGCCTAGCCTTGTACTGTTAAAACTATTCTACCGCTAACCTAATATCCTACAAGCTCCCGGGCCTTATATAAGACTCTACTAGTTCTACGTCAACAGACTAACATAAGAAGCCCTAATGTTAACTCACTGTTATTTATAGTGCTGCCTAGAATGTCTTCTTACAGCAGCCCTAGTAGAACAAAACGACTGCTTCTACACTAACAGACCAACGCAAACAACCTTAATATTAACTCACCATTATCCACAGTGCCGCCTACGACACCTTCCTGGCAATCTACGGCTTCTGCATCAACAGACCAACACAAAAAACCTTGATATCAACTCACCGCTATTCCTAATACTACCTATAATACCCTCCCGCACTAGCCCTGGCGGTAGCAAACGTGGTACCGTCCAAAGCGCCTACTGGACCATAGCCTTTTGCTTTCTCCCTCTGTCCCTAACCCTCTGTTACCTCTCTAACCCTGGCCCTCTGTTACCTCTCTAACCCTGACCCTCTGCTGCCTCTCTGACCCTAACCCTCTTCTGCCTCTCTAACCCTAACCCTGGACTCCCTCCCCCTACCTAACCTCTACCTTATGTGACCCCTCCTCTGGCCTCTCTGCCTGTGGGACGAATGCTGTATGCTGATATTATTTTATTAGACCTCTATTTATATAATAACGCTGTTCTATTCTTATATCTCTATATCTCCTCCTTCTTCTCCTTTTTCTTTCTATAGTTAATACATTCTTATTATTAACCTTAAGAGTACTATATACGTACTACATACCTAAATAAACTACATACTAAGTAATCCTCCTCTCCCTCCCTTAACTTTCGATGGCACCGGCTGCCCCTATGCGTCATATAGCCTATAGCGCCCAGTCCTCCTCCGCCATAACCCTGTTCCAGACGAGCGCCGTCACCCGGCAGAGACGGCTGGCCTCGATGCCGGCCCACCGGGTCCTCCCGCCCAGCCAGCGGTACAGTGCCTCCTCTGCCTTCGCCTCGTCGTCGTCGTCGTCGCGCGCGAAACCTTCCTCATCCATGGCGTCCTCGATAATCCGTCCCCCCACCGCTTCGGGGAGCCGTGACATACCGGCTACGAACATGGCAACAAGAGCCTGGCTGAACTGGCATGTGCCTGACCCGACTGAGAACCGGCCTCTGTCGCCCGCCTCGGCCTCCCATCGCTGGCATACGCCCTGGGGCAGCCCGCAGTGGAAGCAGCCGGAGAACGGCTCGAAGCGTCGCTTGGTGAACATCTCCCTCTCCGTCAGCCGTATGCCCTGCTCCACCCGCCCCCATTGCCCCGACGCCTTCCGCGGGCATTCCGAGAACGCGTGCTCGCCGTTGTCGTGGTCCTTGTCCCCGTGGCACAGAACGCATGAGTTCTGCACTTGGTGGAGCTGCCGGAGAAACCTATCGACCTCCCCGCCTTCTTGCATCCGCTCCCGCTCGAGCTGCCAGCGGTCGAACCGTCGCTGCCGCTCGGCCTGGCTGCCCTCTACCGCCTCGCCGCTGGCCGCCACCACCGCCGCCTGCTGCTGCTCCCGGCATATGTCGCACGCCTCCTCGTCGTCTTCGCAACCGAGCCGGTCTGTCCTCCCGTCCATGACCCGGTCTAGCACCACCCGCCGGCACCCGCCACCCGCTACATACTCCTCCGTTGCCGCTTCTCCCTGCTGGCCTCCGTTCCTAGCCTGCTGCACCACCACGGAAGCGCTTGGCTGACCATCCCGCCCGGCTCTGCCGCTCTCCTGGACGAAGTGCCGCAGCATGCGCGGCATCCCCGCGTGGATCACCACCCGGACGTCTGGCACGTCGATCCCTAGCCCGAGCGCGTTCGTTGCCACGATGACGCCCTCGGACCCGCTGCTCTGCCGCCACGTCTCGAGCCGTACTGCTTTGCCCTCCACCGAGTCGACACTGCTAAAAAACGTCGGGCACCCTAACGTCTCGCCTAGCCGCTCCACCCTCTCGATAGAATCGGCATAGATGATTGCCTTCCCTGTGGCCCCTTCCCACTGCAGCTGCTCCACCCACGCGATGACGACCTCGCAGATCTTCGCCTCGACTGCGTCCTCCTCGCCCTCGCGGTGGCCCTCGACGTCGACGACGGAGTACCGGATGTTCTTCCGCGTCGTCCGGGACCGGAACATGAGCACCCGCCGTGGGTCAAACCTCATGCTGTGGAAGAACGCAGCCTCGTCGCCTGGTGCTAGCGTTGCCGTCAAGCACACCGTCTGGACTCCAAATTCGCGCACCGCTGCCCCGATCTCCCGCAGCTTCGGCCGGAACGTCGCGCTCCCCTCGAGCACCACGTGGCACTCGTCAATGACAATCCGGTCGAGTGCCTGCCTCGCCTGCAGCCGCAAGACGAAGTCATGGAACCCCTTGCTAACCACGGACTCGGGCGTTACGAACACGATGGCGGCCGCCTTCGGCACCTTCCGGCTCGACCACACCGACGAGCTGATGCCGGCCTCGGTACAGCGCACGTGGAGATCCCCCCGTAGCGAGACCAGCGGCGTCACAACGATTGTAACCCCCTCTGGTGAGCAGAACGCCGGCAGCATGAACGACGCGCTCTTGCCGCCGCCCGTGCCCATGATCTGCACCACCGGGCTGTGCCCTTCAACGATCGCCTGTATTGCCTGTGCCTGGTTGCCCCGGAACGTCGCCCCCGGTCGGCCTGTCATCTGCCGGAGCTGCCCCTCGAGATTGACCTGCTGCAGACGCGCCTGCCGCCGGAGCCGGGCCTCCAACCGGACGCCGTCGTATGGCTCCGCCTCCCGCTTGACCCCTATCTTTGACCCTACCCCCGCCTCGCGGTCTTCCACACCAAAGTCAAAGAACCGGTGCCACTGCTGACTGACCCGGCGGAACTGCTGTTGCTTTGCTGCCGACCCGCTGCCGAACTGCATCAGCAGCCGCGAGTAGACGAGCCCGGCAAGTCTCGTGCTGTGGCCGGCCTGCAGATCCCACGCGCTGTCGTTCACGTCGTCCGCCTCCTCGTCCTCGTCTGGCCCGCCCTCGCCGGGCCGTCCGAACGCCTCGTTCAAGTACCGGTTGGCAATGGCGATGGCGATGTGCCGCCACATGCTAACGTTAAGCTGGCTACCCAGCAGCCGGCTGCTGCACTGCTGGATGATCCGCCGTGACCGGTCTGTCGTCCACACCCGCTCTTCCTTCCACGTCCACGCCGCTGCCTCGTCCTCCTCGCCGCCGCCGTCCCGGCTGGTGCCGCCCAGCTGGTCTATCTCCTTGTCTTGGCCCCCCCTTGCCCCCACCAGAATCTCGTCGGCCCAGAGATATGCGCTGTAGCCCCCTGACCCAGACACCGTCCCCTGCACCTCCTGCCAGAACGGCAGCACTAGCCACAAATACCACACCAGCAGCTCGCCTACCTCTCGCGGCAGATACCGATGGATCACCTTGGCCTGGCCTGTGCTCCGAAACCCCTTGTGGTACGCCGTCACAAAGCACATGGCGCCCTCGTGCGCGAATATGTTCCGCACCCCTCCGTTGACTGTGTTGCTGTGCCGGATCCCGGCCAGCTCCGTCGCCCGCCCGGGTTGGCCGCCAAGCATGTGTATTAGCATCCATAGACGCTCGCGGAACTGCCCAAAAGCGTGCTCGTACGCCCGTCTTGCTCTTGGGTGAAAGACGTCTCGCCTGGCCTCTTCTGCCCTGCTGCCGTCGACGCCCCACTGCTGTGCCAGTCTGGGTGACGCTCCGATCCGGCCGAACACCCAACCCTCCCCCTTCTGTGTCCACGTGTTGCGGTCGTCCCGTAAGAACGAGTACCCCGGCTGCTTCTCGCTGTGGTCGTCCTCGATCGACGCCCACGGGATTGCTGGCAGTGCCTCTCTCAGCTGCTCTCCCCTGCCCTCCCCCTCGCCTATCATCGTCAGCTCGGCAAGTATCTCCCTGGCCTCCTGTACTAGACCGTGCATCATGTCTGAAAGCTGGCCCATGCTGAAGCGCGCCCGCCGGAACGAGATCTCGTCCTTGATCCAGTCAACGTGCCCGGGGATCGGCGTGTCGTACTGGATCTTCAACCCCATCGTGCGCATCTCCAAGATCCAGTCCATCGGCGTCGGCTCGGCGTCGGGTGCGCCCGATGTCCGCGTCATGAACCTCTGCACCTTGGCGCGGACGTACCGGAATATACTGGGGACCTCATCCTCGGCAGCCTCTACCCCAACCTCCTTCGCCCTCTCTGTTACGGCGTCCTTCCTCTCAATAGCGGACTGGTAAACGACGAGCATCCGGCTTACTTTAATGACAGCCGAGTAGATTGTCGTGTAGTCTGTCACCTTAACCCAACCGCCGTCTTCATCAATACCCATGACAGCTAGCGCGCTGATTAAGACGTTCTCGTAGTCGCCTTTCCGAAGCGGGTGGTTGAGAACGCGGACCAGCACCTTGACGGCGGCCCTCTCCGCCTCCGTTGGTCCATCGTCCGGCTCTCCAACTTCCAGTGCCCCTTCTTTCTGCACGGCTGCCTTGAAGCGCTGCCAATATTGGCGCTGCCTCGCCGTCAGACGATATGGCGGCCGCTCGTCGTCAGCCATCTCCTGCGTGCGGTACCAGATACAGAGAAACTTCCGCCAGACGCCCTTGTATCGCTCCCACGTCTGGTCTTCTAGCCGGTTGTCAAACGGCCTGCGTGGCTTGATGTGTACCTCATTCCGCTGGACCTCGAACAATGCAGCGTTCCCGACGATGTTGGGGCTCGAGATCTTCCGCGCCTGATTCAAGACCCTCTCCATCACTGTCCACATGGCCTGGAGCACCCCTTCCTCTTCTGCGATGGGCTCTGTTGTCTCTCGTAGCTTAGCCATCGCCAGCCCTTCCAAGTGCTCCGGCCACTTGACACAACTCAGCCACGAGTGCGCATCTCGTTTGTCGTCCGCGCCGTGGATGACATCGTCTGTCCAACAACTGACCCGTTTAGCCTCTTCTTGGCGAATCCGCGCAATAATGTCGTGCGCTGACGTCCCTGTCAGCCCGGGCTGGGTGCCTCTGTCTGCCTCCTCTGTCTGGCTGACCCGAAACCAGCGGCGGCCGGCCCGTGACGGGAAGAAGCGCTGGCATGAGACCCCCTTTGTCCATGGTATGTTCCTTGGCTCGGACGCCTTCCTCCTCACGTTGCCTCCCTTCTTCCAGTCGTTTGCCCACCCGTGCTGGTCGCGGCAGTGCCGCTGCATGACCCGCTGTTGCCGACAGACGTAGCCGCATGTGGTGCACTCGAGCCCGTCGTGCTCTGGCGGGGCGAGATGCTCGATGGGCTTGGTGGTTGGTCCTGGCAGCTGAAGCGCCACTATACCCTCTTGGTTGCGGATAACGCCCGGGCACGCCCGGACGGCCTGTGAGGCCTCCTCACGCCTGGCGGCTGGGAGAGATCGATGTCTTGTGCGAAGATGGGTGACTACCTCGTCAGCAACAACGGCGAACTGGCACGTCTTACAGATAGCGACAGAGAATGTTGTATTATAAACAAATGGATCCATCCTACGTCTATTTCTATGCTGTAGTTAGTTTCTATACCCCTTGGCTTCCCCCCCTGTAAGATGTAAGTAAATAAATCGACGTTGCTATGGTGTGATGTGGGAGACCATGTTACATAAGCTGGTCTGTTGTGGTATTGGGTGTATTCAGCAATGACCTTTGGGTGGCTTGTGCATACTCCCTCATTGACCACATCAGAATATTTCCCTACGCAGAAAACTCCAAAAACATAAGTATAGACGTTGTTTTATATTAGTATACTATAGATCTATGTAGAGCACATTGTGCGCTTTCTATCTATCCTATTCTTATGGGTTTTAATTAGAAATAAGAGTATAGTCCGTTGTCTGGAGAGATTTCAACGAACTATACCCCCTGTCTTCAGCGTCTCCACCTTTATTTCGCAGGGTCTTTCAACCGACTATACTATAGTCCGTCGTGTTCAGTAGAATAGGGTCTTTCAACCGACTATACTATAGTCCGTCGTGTTCAGTAGAATAGGCTCTAAGGAGAATTGGATTTACTCTGTCTTCTTATAGGCCTTCTAATACTTTTTACACCTAAACTCTACTCTACTAGGTTTTCCCCTAAGAAAATAATTCCTAAAAAAGATTTACTATAGGAAAACAAAAAAATCAACTCATAGCCATATAAGGCTTAATAGATCCTATATATAGTTAATTAAAAGTACCCTTAAAATAGAAAAGTAAATAAGTATTATATACCTATATTATAGACTATATAGGGGGTCTTTTCTATTTTAGCTATTATACCCCCCTAAAGAGAAAAAGGCCTATAAAGTTTAAAAAAACTTA